>BSSO01001270.1:0-24686 GCA_030267885.1 Mesembryanthemum crystallinum
CAAATATTTACACTTCCGTGCATAAGTTTAGCTATGAGATCATTCTCATATTGCACTTTACAAAAGGGTGGGGGATTAAAGAGCTTAATTGCATCACTTTGTAAAGAGCAGTTTTCAAGACTATTCTTAGCCAAAATGTCCCCGAGCTTGCTAGTTTCCCTAACATTGTGCCCGAATCTGACTTCATCTAGCTTTCCTTCAGCTTCCTGTAATCATGAATTATGTTGGAAACATTAGTCCCATCCTATTGTTCTATTGTAAGCATTTGTGTAGCTGTTGCACAGTTTGTGTTGACAATGAATTTTCTCCACTCATATTGCATTGCCAGCTTTAAGCCCTCTCTGATGGCCATTAGTTCAGCCATTTCTGCTCCAGCAGCATGAGTTCCTTTCTGGAAGCCCATGAGCCAGACTCCTTTGCTATCCTTGAGAATGCCTGCTAACCCTACACAGTTTGAACTTGTGGAGTATGCTACATCTGTGTTAAGCTTAGTCCAATATGGATAGAAGTGATGCTGGGTAAGGTTTTGAGAGGGTTCTAGCACGAGTGAAACTCCCATGATCTGCACATAATGGTCCTAATCCAAGTTTTTGAAGGGACAAGGTTGTTTTCAAAGTAAAATTTGTTTTTCCTCAGCCAAATATGCCAAAGAGATTGGGAAAAGAGAATGAAAAGCAATACAAAGGAAACTGAGGTTCATGTATATCCTTTCATCTGGCAAAAACAATTGTGCATGTTTTTCCTAATTTATTCTTTACTTTAGTTATTCGAATGCTTTTAGTTCATTTTCTGCAATGCTAAATTGAGTTTGGATAAATGAGAAATTGATGAAGTTATAACTTGCAATATTTAAAAAAAATAAACGAAATTAACTTTGATGAATTGTCAACTATGCATATATTCGTAAACTAGATACTTCATACAATGAATACAGGAGATATGTTAATAATATACATGGTATAAAATGTAAAAGCTATTCAAATTGAGTGTGACATGAAATAACACTGATGAAATATTTAGGTCAAATTATGGCAGATTACTTTTACTGCATTAATAAATGAACAAATACAAACTAAATAATCGACCTCTATAATTGCAAACTGATGACGGTGAAATGTAAGGCATCATCGCAGAACCTTTTTGAAGCTTGCACATATTATTGTCAAAATGCATATTGAAGGGGGAGTTAGCAACATAATTGATGATGACAAATCAGAGAATAAGCATGACAAGAAGAGAAGTAGATGGCTTACAGAGGAAGCTGATGAAAGGAAGCCAGAATACATAAAAAATGTATCAAGGAGACCGGTATGTACAATTTCAGTATATGATATATGAATTGGTCATGATTAAGTTCTCAATATATATTTCTTAGCTTGATCTTCACATAATATTTGTAGGGTTTCTTTTATCCATATAAAGGCATACAAATCATTAACATAACTCAAACATGGCATACAACCTTGGCAAGTAAGATTAATTCATTTTCACATTATGCTTAATACTCTAGGACTTTCTATTAATCGGGTTCATGTTTATATGCTATAACATAGAGACACAGAACCGATCATTATATTTCTTGTTAAATGACTTGTATCTTGAACACATTCATGCAAACTTAAGTCATTATTAATATTGATTGTCAATCTGGGTAACTAAAAGGCTAATTAATTTTATTTATTTAATAGTCTAATAAATGTATGTATAAGACAACAAATTATTATATTAGGGTTATTTTCCCATGAAATGGTGGTTCGGAGAAAGTATAATAAGGAGCGTTGGCATACTTGGCAATAAATATATCATAGATTGATTTGAACATGTGTTTCCAACATTGCTGCATTAGCATACTATATTATTTTGTTGTGATAATTGAAATAAATGTGATATTTGAAATCATTTGTAGGCTCCCAACATGAGGTCATTGACCGAAAAGGTTGCATGCATGAAACTAGTATTTACCGATCAACAGAAGCAATGGGTGAATTACTTGGGTTTTGGTGCGATATTCGAGATGGACATCTTGAAATTAGATCGCTACCTTGCATTTTGGCTTATGGAGAGGTTTGACGACAAAACATCGAAACTAAAGTTAAGGGAGAGTGTTGAGGTAGAGGTAACAGTCAATGATGTAGCATGGATTTTAGGTATTCCTAATAGTGACATACCTATTTCGGAGGTTGACAAGAGTAATGAAACATTTTTGCAATTGAAGTCAAGATATGAGATCATGTCTCGAGATCCTAAGACTGGGAAATACAGGGGGATTGATTCAAATTCCATTTTGAATTGTATACAAGTGGATACTACCTTTGATGATTTCAAAATACACTTCATTCTTATGCCCAACTCAGGGGAACCGATTGAGCCCTAGGAATTTATTGATAGCTTTAAATATTGGAGATTCAAAGGAATATGATCGGTCTTATTTTGTGTTGGAGGAGTTGTTGATAACTAAACGAAAAGTTTGAGCGAATAGGAAAAAACAAAAAGGGTCAAGGGTCGAGAAGGGTCGAGAAGAGTCAAATTTAGGAGTTCAGATGTGACTGGATTATCTGGAGGTTATGCAGGCTACCTAATCATTTTAGTTGTATGTATATTGTTAAATTATTAGTTTGATCTTTATTATAATTGGTATTGGAATCACCATTATGATTATTGTTTTTATTTTTGATGTGTTTTTGCAGATATTCTATCTCGGTAGACTTAAGAGCAGGCAAGTCATTGGATGGGGAAATGCTAAACCTGGATATCGGGTTAGGATATCTATCTGCATGGACAAAGCAGACAATGCAGATAGCTATGAACGATGATTACAACGAGCGTACAAGGTAATTTGGTTAAGGAGTGGTAAGTATTTTTGGGTAACAAGAGGTATTTTTCTCTTTGATTTACATCATATGTTGATCCTTTTTATGGGGATGTTCTTGCTTTATGTGTATGGGTGTTGGACAACCCAGAACTTCGTTATGGGGAGAGGCACCCAAGTGAAGCTAAAGGAATTTTGTTTAAGTAAGTTTCAGAATCTTAGAGGGCGGGTGTTCTTTCTCATAAGGTGATTTAGTTAGTTGTATAGTGTTGTTTGTTATTTGTGTTATTAGATCCTTTTTTATAATTATATTTTCAATGGTATTGAATTAGTGGACCAAAAGGAGTTGAAGTTTCCAAGACGGCTAAACTACATTAACAAATTGCCAGAAAGCAAGTTAGGAGGAGTAGGGTTTAGTGGAAGTGGTAGAGGCAGCGGTAGTGGTCATAGTAGTTACGGACAAATTACAAAGATTAGGGTTGGTTTGCAATGGTAGGGGTAGTGGTAGTGGTAGTGGTAGTGGTCATGGTATTATTGATAGGGCCAACTTAGAAAAAGGGTTGATTTGCAGTGGTAGAGGTAGTGGTAGTGGTAGTGGTGTTGTAGTGGTAGTGGTAGTGGTATTATGGATAGGGCAAACTTAGAAAAAAGACTAGGGTTGGTTGGTAGTGGTAGTGGTACTACTACTGGTCATGGAATTATCAACAGGGTTAATTCATGTTCAAATGTTAAAAGGTAATTTGTCATACCCCAAAATTTTATTGTATTTTTTTTATATTATTATTCAAGATTTTAAAGTAGTCAATTTTGTATACACATTGTTTGAATTTATTTTGTTATCTAAATCAATCATTTTGTTATGAGAAATAATTGTTTTGTTACTAAATTAATAATTTTGCTATTAACATTTCAAAAGTGACATTTATATCTTGAGAAGTAATGTTCTATTTTGGGAAATTACACTTCAATTTCCTAAATTCAATTTTGAATTGTTTGACTTATAGATTATGAGATATGTATTTCCTTTCTTAAATATATGACATTATAGTTTTCTAATTTAAGTGTTATGTGAGTTTATAAGGGTCAAAACCCTTTTACTTTTCTTTTTTTTTTTGAAAACCCTCACCTAGCTTTATCTCCCACTCAGACCCATCCCCCTCTTTTCTCTGTAATTCATCTAATTCCCAACACCACCATTCACCATCATCATAAACAACTCCTCTCACCACCCATCTCCCTCTCGCTTAGTGACCGTGAACAAGCAACCTTTGCCGCCACCGCCGCTCCACCCTTCTCCCCGGCCCATAGCAATGGCGAGACCCACATTCTCTCTCTCCTTCTCCTCTCTAATTCACGCGACAACTTCTCATGGTTTCAAAGCGCGGGCTTGCCTGTCACCCACTCGAAATCTGTCATGTCGACCAAGACCCAGACTTGGACCAGTTAGCCCGTGGCATATGCCTCTCAATTTCGCGCCACTCTTTTCTGACTTGCGGCTGAATCTGTGATTTCTAGCACCTGCTATGGTGGCCATGGCTATTGCAATTGTCAGCCACAAAGCATATCGCCACCCACCTCTTTCTCTATTTGATTTGGTAAACCCATAAGCCTTTATTGACATAATTGAGTTTAATTTTTGATTTAGTTGAGTTTGATTTCTGATTTGGTTAATTCATGAATATTCAGTTAATTGTTATGTGAGTTCAATTGGCGAGTTGCGGTTTGAATTGTTTGGATTCATAGAGAAGGTAATATATGCCTATCCCCTTCTAAATTCACCTAAAAATTTGTTTTTATGTTCTATGTATTGGCATATTTTTATGTAAGATTGTTTGACATGAATTATGTCTAATTGGGTGAATATAGTCATGGGTTGTGTTACAATTGTGATTTATTTAGATAAATAATTTCCAGTATGTTATTAATTGATAATTTGAGCATTAATACGATGATCTATGTATGAGTTTTATAAGAAATACATAGGAAAATTGTTGGTTAAAATTCATGAGAAATTTAAATTGATTATAGGGTTTTATGCGAGTATTTGGGTGGATTTATTGAGTTATAAGTATGCTGATTTTTCATATGAAAATGTTAAGGAAATGATTATAAATTATGTTGAGATTTATTGAGGAAAGGAATGGTGTTTGAATAATCACCAAGGTATCAAAGTTTGATTTTTGTTGAGATATTTGGAGAAATGAACTCGGAAATGGATATTGGATTAATAAATGATCTAAAATGAGAAGCTTGGTAATAAGTAAGACACATTGGTCGTGTTGTGTGATGGTTGGATTCATGATTATGTTTTAGTCATAGGCAACTTATTAGTCCTGAACCTCATAAGGCCGCGGCCACCATGAGGCGGCTTATAGGTAACCTATTAGTCGTGAACCTCATGGGGCTGCAGCCACCGTGGGGCGGCTAATAGGTTGGGGCTTGTGTTGCAGTACAAGTTTCCCTTTGATATTGATATTGGTTATTTTCCGTTGCGCTGCGGTGCTCGGACTTGAGATTTTTAGTCTTCTCTTTAACCGTGAACCATACGGAGCTGCGGTTATAGTAAAGCGACTAAAGCGGCTGTGCACAATGGGGACATTGTGACTTTATGGCCATTGACTTGAGATTTGTTTGGGGCTACGATCCTATTTATGGAGGTTGCGATCTCCAAAGTCGTTCTCTTCCTCAATGATAAAAATTAATTTAATTACTAACTAAAGAGATTAAGACGAATTGCGTGCGTGTGCTTGGATATGTGCTACGTGCCTGTGAAATGAATTTCAAATTATTTTCAAATGTCAGGTAAGAAACTGAATTTATGTTTTTATAGGATAGGATTATATTACACAGCTTTTGATGACTTTTGTTTTCTTTTCCGTCTCCATTTTTGGATCGATGGGCTGTTACTTAGGCCACGAAATTTGCCACGAAAAGTTAAAATTTGTGGCTTACTTTTATAGTTCTAGTGGAAATTGCCACAAAAAAATATTTTGTGACAATTTGAAAGAAAATTGCCACGGATAAATCAAAGTTGTGGCAGACTGTCCACGAAAAATAATAATTTTGTGGCCATTTCAGGAAAATGGCTACAAGTCGAATGTTTTTGTGGCTAAGTTGCCACAAATAATACTTTCGTGGTTCATAAATTTCCACAGAGAAGATACTTCCGTGGCTAAATCGCCACAACAAATATACTTTCGTGGCTAAATGCCACAAACAAAAATATTTTCGTGACTAATTTGCCACAAAAAAGATATTTTCGTGCCCTTTTTTGAAATTTGTCACATTTTTTTTTTTTTTGGTTTGGCAATGCACTTTAAAGAAAAACATCCATACTTAAATCACAAAAGTAAATTTATCTCAGTTGGTTATGTGCTTGTATGAATTATATAAGGTCATAAGTTTGAAACTCTCTATTGAAGCTTTTAATTTTTTTTCCTCGTCCATTCTTCATGTCTAATTAGCCACTACTAAAAGTGTGGCCAATATAAATTCACTTGCCACATGAACCATCGTGGCTAATTGATAAAATGCCACGTACTATTTCGTGGCTAGAATTTGGTTCCACTAGTTCAAGTGTGGCTATTTTTCTTATTATAGCCACTAGAACATTATTTCCGTGGCCAACCATTTTGCCACGGCCTTATAGGCCACGACAAGTCACGGAATAAATTTCCGTGGCGAAGTACTTTTGCCACGAAAATTTCATGTGTTAGCCACAAACATTCTAGTGGCGTAAGTGATGATTTGTTGTAGTGTTATGATCCACTGGAAACAGTGGGGAGCAGATAGCCCGTGCTGCAGTGAGGAGCAGATTGGCATGTTGTATTTCAGGTTTTGGTGAGGATTGCGTGCTTCCGACTACACTTAGTTAAAGTTGTTAGAAGAATTTAGTAGTATTTGACTTAGTTTGATTTCAGCTATTTATTGAGTTGTAATAAATAGATCCCTTGGATTGACATCCGTTTTTTCCGGAAGATTATTCGTAGCTCTCGATGAAGAACTAGCTTGTTGGGAAATTTGGGTCTCAAGCATGTTAGTATGAGAGGTTAACATGTCAATTTTGGAGTTGATTTGGCTAATGGAATCGGCGATGGTTGCATTTTGCTTTGTTTGTGCTGTCATAACGTCTCTAATACACTCTCTAAGCTTCACTTAGGAGGGGGGTAGGGGAACGAGGAGGCCTTTGGTGGAAACCGGGTGGATTTTGTGAAGGGTTGTATTGTGGAGGAGGATTTTGTGGTGGTTGGGAATTTTGGTTACGATAAGAGAAATTGGGATGATTGCTCCAACCAGGGTTGTATGTGAAGGTGTATGGGTTGTTTTGTGGACGGGCTTGGAAATTGGATAGGGCATTGACTTGACCCATGGTCATCCCTTGAGAATCGGGGAAACCATGTTGGCACTCTAGAGCTGAGTGGCCTTGAAACCCACATGTATCACAAAAAGCCACTTGAGCTTGAGAGGACCCCATTTGAGCTTGATCAAACTTTTGAGTAAGGGCATCCACCTTGCTTGCTAGTAGAGTCACGACATCAACCTCTAACTTTCCTCTTTTCCTTGAAGCGGCTCAGTCATTGGACCAGTGATAGTTGTTGGAGGCCATTTCCTCGATTATCTTTTTCACATCCGGAATGGTCATCAACATGATCGTTCCACCAAAAGCAGCATCAAGAGAGATCTTGTGTTTCCGATCCAAACCAGTGTAGAAGGTTTGTATGAGCAACCAATCGGGAACACCATGATGGGGCACCTTCTTTGGAGATCCTTGTACCTCTCCCACGCCTCATAGAGTGACTCACCATCTTGTTGAGTGAAGGAGGTGATGTCGTTGCGGAGCTTGGCGGTCTCCCTGGGAGGGAACTAATGGCTTAAAAAAGCCTTGGAGAGCTCATCCCAAGTGTTGTGAGAGTTGGCGGCAATATTCTTCAACCATTCCTTCGCCTTATCCCTTAAAGAGAATGGGAACAAACGAAGGCGGATGGCATCCTCCATTGCTCCATTGATTTTGATGGTGTCGCACTTCTCAATAAACGAGCTCAAGTGGTCATTTGGGTTGTCCATAGGGGACCCCCAAATTGATCTTATTGAATGAACTGTATGAGTGCCATCATCAACTCAAAACTATTGGCATTGATGGGGCTCTTTACTATGCTCTGTCGAGTGGTAGCCTGAGGAGTGGCATAGTCTCAAAGTGTATTGTTGGCCATAGCTTCTTGACAGAGTGCTCGTCTAACTCGTCTAACTACAGTAATGCGCCGATGGAGTGTTATCGCTGGCTCAAGATCCGGGGGTAGAAGATCGTCAGACCTTTACTACTAGTGTGCATACAAAAAAACTAAGCAAACAGTGAGCACTGACAAGAAAGTATAAAGCCACACAACTGAGAAAAAGAAAAAGAAAAAGCCTAGCCGAGACAAATTTTGTCGAATTCAATATTGAATCAAACGCTGCTCCCCGGCAACGGCACCAAAAACTTGATAGCCTCGCAAGTGTATGGGATTATCGAAGTGGTAATAACATATCAATCTGCAGGGAGCAATGATTTCAAGTACCAAACTCTATAAATTCGTTTATCTAGGCAAATCAATCACGATTTTGGGTATGATTTATCTAACTAGAAAAGTTGAATACTAACAAGGATGATCAAGAAATAAAAGACCTAGGGTTGATTTCACTTAGCTAAATTAATCTAATGAAAGGATAAATCTAACAAGCATGCCAAATCAATCGTTTGCAAGGACGGATAAACACATAAAACTCTCTTTCGAACGGTTTTAGGCCAAAATCAACAATGTAAAATCACCTATTTTCATTGGATTAAACAAGTTGAAAGCATTAAAAACATAAATCCTAATGTCCATTAGAAATCCTAATCTTCTTTCGTGATTAGAAGATCAAGGCAATTGCTAAAAGCCCAACAATTAACATTCCCATTTCCATTTCATGTTAATCGTCTTTAGTTAAGCATAATTCATTTTCATAAACAATGAGAAATAAGAATTTCTAACAATTGTATACAACGATTTTCAATGGCATGCCACAACAATTTATCCCAATATCAAATTAATCTATAGGCTAAGCTACATTAACCCTAGAATTGGAAAATTAGTTACTCATGATATTCGAATTGACAATGAAATTCCATTGAATTAGCATGATTAAATCAAATATCAATAAACTAGAAAAAGAAACACCAGAATTAAAATACATGGAAGTGAGAGATAGGGAGAGAGATTAAACCAAAAAATTGCTTGAATAAGATGAACTTCAATGTTGAACAAGAATTCCAACGAACACCGATTACAAGAACGATTAAACTAGAACTAATGTTTGAGAATTCTTAAACTAAAATCTAATTAGAAAGCATGTAAAATTGGGATAGATAGAGGATAATCTCTTAAATCTGACTTAGAAGACTCATAGGCTCCTATGATGCTCTCAATGAAGTACCATAGGTCTCCAATCAATAGCATTTAATGGGGGGGTTAAAGGCCTTCAAATCGACCATTTAAAAGGCCGCCCGGCTGTGTGGGTATGGTGCCCGGTCGTGCGACACCTGATGAATGCCAAATCCCGTCAGACCCGCCTGGTCGCGCGGATGTGCCGCTTGGTCGGGCGGAGTTGATTTCTCCTTATATAAGCTCTCTGCCCAGCTTGCCCAGTCGGGCGGGATTTCTACTTGGTCGGGCAGCCACTAGGCGCTCTAAGAGCACTTCTTCTTACTTTGTAACTTTGTCTCGCGAGTCCGAAACTCCTTCTTGCCTTTCAATCTGCGTGTCGCGACTCCATCAAAGCATCCACTAGGCGATGAAGTGTCCAAATTGTCCTGAAAATACTTAACAAACACAATATACCCCGAGAAGTTATCCAGATCAAAATAATCACAAAAATTCCCCAAAACTGATACAATTATCCCAAACAATTATCGGATGAGTGCGATTTTCTCATGAAAAGCAACTGTAAATATGCACTCATCAGCGGCCGACTAGGCTCCGCAATGCGCACACCGCTCCCTTGCCTTTCCAACGGAAGGTCTTCCCAAGGCATCTCCATACAATAATAACCTCTATGTCAGTCTGGAAAAATGACCCGGCCATGGCAGCGAGGTCATTAGACATAATCGGGACGTTAGAACGGATCGGCACACCACCGAACGAAGTGCCTGGAACACCACCGAACGAAGTACTCGGCAAGGCACCAAATGATGTCCTTGGCATGCCAATGGATGTTCCCGGGACCCGGGACGAAAGGCACTGATCCCATCGAAGAAACTGCTAGGTGGCATTGAGTCAGCACCAAAGCCATGACCGGAGGGACCCGCCTCATCTTGGGCCCGTCCGAAGGGAGACACGCCAACTAGTCCCCCGCCACTACCTACCACTGAAGCACCCGAAGTACGGAAGGAAGGAACCGAACCACAACTCCCGAAGACGGGAGCCCTCCAGGTCGAACCACCAAAAGGCCCTCAAACCCGCCACCCAAGAAAGGAGCTCGAGCAACATGTGGGCGTGGGCACGAACCCACATAAGGATCCTACCCGAGCAAAAGAGATCAGAAATACAGACAAACTCATAATCTACACACGATAAAGGGCACGCAAACTGTCACCTCAAAAGCCACACCATGTCCCCTGCAAGACGACTGATGGAGCACCTTCTTCAACCATGCCTTGCAGGTATCAAGCATGGCAACCATCGGTCGACTCTGCTCCCTGTTTAACTGTAAAGAAACAAGAATCATTCACAGTACACAATGGAGCTCATAAACTCCCAAACAAACAAGACACTTACCCATTTGCATCCCGACAGGATGGCGGCATCCAGCACCTCATCCGAATCCTCATGAGGAGGAAGCCGACGAATGCGACCCCCTTGCTCATCCACATCCTCCACCCTGAGAACAGGAAGCGCAGCCTCAACCTCTCTCACCTCGTCAGGAACTTCTAACTGCACCAACAAAGTACTTCAATACGTCGCACACAACGGTATAAAGGCAAAATGACCAAAAGAAATTAAGCAAACACTACCTCCGAACGGAAGTCGTCAACCAGACCTTCCGTCACGCACGCCTCATAAGCATCCGTGTGGAACATACCCTCGGAAGTAGGCACAAGGAAGCCGAAGCACGGAATCCCCTCCATGGCCCGATCACGCCAGCGCTGTCTCAAATACTTGTTCCAGAACATGGAATCGGGTGGATCCCGTGGAACTAGAGGCCCCGCATAGTCCGGCACAAGCTGCCGAATCACTCTCTCTCCCAACAGCCATTCGAAACCAAAGGGATGCGGGACTAACACCCTCCCCTGGTTAAACTCAGTGGAACCCTCCTCAGTCGGGAGACTCTGCACATAACGGTCCTAGGGGAACCACAAAACCTACACAATACACTGAAATAGCTAAGAAGAAGACAACAGCCTGTTGTCCTATCAAATGAGACAACTAAATACCTGATCAGACGCCAGACTCGCCAAGGCATCTCGTAGCACACACAACCTCCGGCGCCAACTCAAGTGGCCATCCCAACTACTCGTAGCCGGTATTATGGGGCTCTCCAACATGACCCTAAGGGCTAAATGAGGAAAGTGCTCCTACAACCAAATTTGAAACATGCACACCACATGAACAGAGGAAAGAAGAAAGAAAAAAAACGAACACAAATAAACGAATAACGAGAGAAGGGCGCATACCTCTAACACTTGTGTCAGCCCCTGAGAAGCCACCTGTCCAACTGACTCATTACTAGAGGGAGCCTCACCATCCTCCAGCACAACTCGCCTCTTCTTGCTCCTCAAGGCACCCTTACTCGTAAGAGGAAGCCGAGAAATCGCCCTCAAACCATGAATCAGCACACCCCAAGAGGGTGTACCCCAGTCAAAGGCCGCTATATCCACTAGTACAGAAATACCCAATCTACTATGGGCAAAAGACCCAATCTACCACGGTTCCGCTCAAAGGAGCAACCGTATGTATACAGAAGTAGTAGAAAACTAAGAATCTATGACGATTCATCAACCGTAGTAGAAAATAGAATATACGAAGGTTGTTACATTGAATCGTAGTAGTAATTTTGTTTTCTACTATGGTCGATTGATGCAACCGTAGTAGATAGTTTCATCTACTACTGTGATATTTCCTACCAAGTGTAGATTCTATAGCTTCTACTACGGTTACAAATAACCACCCATAGTAGATAGTCTTTCATTTTATTAAAAAAAAAATTAAATAATTACGCTTGTTTGCATCAGCTCCTATCCTTTATGCATGTAGTGTTTCTCCAACCAGTACCAGGAACAATGTAATCCATTCAACACCATGTGAAACAAAAATAGTAGCAAATAAAATACATATATTTATTCTCATTGTCTAATTTAATAAATCACCATACAACAATCCAATTGATACAAATCAAATCACTAATCCAGTCAATGAAGAGGTATATACAGCAATACCAAATCAAACTCTTAGCCTCTAAAAGACATTGCAACTCCCTGGTCATCTACTACGGTTATAAATGACCACCCATAGTAGATAATCTTTCATTTTATTAAAAAAAATTAAATAATTACGCTTGTTTGCATCAGCTCCTATCCTTTATGCATGCAGTGTTTCTCCAACCAGTACCAGGAACAATGTACCATTCAACACCATGTGAAACAAAAATAGTAGCAAACAAAATACATATATTTATTATCATTGTCTAATTTAATTAATCACCATACAACAATCCAATTTATACAAATCAAATCACTAATCCAGTTAATAAGAGGTATATACAGCAATACCAAATCAAACTCTTAGCCTCTAAAAGACACTGCAACTCCCCAGTCATGTAACTCTTGAACATTCTTCAGATCTTTTAAGAATAGAACTCTAGTACTACATTCTCAAGATACTACCAAAGTGAGAAAAAAAACCCAATAAAAATGGTAATAATATGTATATTGCATAGTAGTTGTGTAAAGATAAATGCAATGCCAAAAGTAATTACCATAGCACACATAAAATCAATCTTAGATGAGCTCCCTATTTTCAGATCTAAAAATACCATTAAGTGGTCAGGTAAGCCCCTTGCCATGTCACTGCCCATGGAATGCCCATGTCATTGCCAAGTCGCTAAAGCATTAGGCATATTAATGCCCTCCACGGACTTGTCGATCTTGCGGATAAAAAGAGAATGGCAGCATGGAAGACATTTAATGCTCTCCACGAGGAAAACATGTTCTCTCTGTCTCTTGGCAAGAAGGTCTTAGAACCTCATTCCCCCTGCCCCAAAAAACCACCGGATCTCCGACCACCACCACTTCTTCGGCATCCCTCTTAGTGCCTCCGTCACCTTTTCCTCCCAATCTTTTCTCTTCTGGGCTCAGAATTTTTCCATTTTGCATTCGGCTTGTCTGCATCTTTGTGGCGGTGTCGTTTTGTCCTCTAGTCAGGTGGCCTTTGTGATTTGTTTCTACTGGTCTAGAATGTTCCATCCTTCCTGTATGGGTTCAGAGCTAGAGTATAGCAGGTCTGCTCTGCTACCTCTGAAATGGGATTTAAGTATATTTGTTGCGCTGTGTGATGCTTGGGTTTCTTGGCGTGCTTTTTGTACTTCTCGAGTTCGGGTGCTGACATTACTCTCTGCAAAGGTGATTCTAGCTCCTCTCACACTTGGTCTTGTGCAATTAAACCCCTATTGCATGCTACGGCGGGTAATTAAGCCCTTGTTTATCTCTGAGGTTCTTAGGCAGTGCAATTTAGAGGTAATTATTGCTCCTATTGTGTATTTTCCACCCTTACTTGGCGCTTTGGATTTCTCAGGTATGCCTTTCTCCCCTTCTTAGATATTAATTATGTCACTCCCCTCTTAATGTTCTTTTTTTTTTTCTGGTCGATCAAGATTTCTCTGGTCTTTGGTTGAGCAATTCCTTGTGTAGAGTTGCCGCCTATGTGCTTCATTGCTTGTCTCTTGTGTTTGTTGGATTTCCATTTTGGATTTGGTGGGTATTTTGTGCTTTTTGGTGCTGGGATTTGGGTTCTTCCCTCCTTCTTTTTCACTATATATTGGATGGGTTATTTCCTGGGTTCTTCACAACACTGCTTCTGCTCCCTCTCTCTTCTTTGCTTAATTTGAGTATGTCTTCTTCTCCTTCTGCTAACCTTTCAACCCCCAATGATTTGTCTCTACATCCCAATTCGGTTCCCCCTTGTCCACCTAAATCACAACCTCTCCCTGTCAGCAGCCCACTTGGAGCTCCTTCTTCTCATTTCTCCTAACAAGGTTCCTCGTTCCCATTCACTTTTCGATCTATTTTACAGTACATAATAGCGGGTTCAAGTGACCCTTCTGCTTCCTCTACCTCACTTGGACTTATCCATGGTGCTGATGGAGGCTCATCTGAACATCCTGCTGATGTAGAAACTCACGTCTTAGCCCCGCTTCCATCTCTTGATGAACCAGTTGTTCTGCTCCAAAATATATGTCTTCTGGCTAAGGTGTGGGGTGAAGCTGTTCCTCTCCCTGCTATCCGTGCTCAAGCGTGGATTTATTGGAAAGAGGTCTGTGGAGAAGTTTCTTTTGTTGAATCGGGCAATAACTGGTTATTGGTTCGCTTCACTTTTGACAATGATAGGATGTGGGTTTGGGAGGGGCGCCCTTGGTTTGCACAAGGGCTTAATCTTGTTTTACTCCCTTGGGAGCCCCTCTTTGATCCTTACTCTCGGCCTCTGACTCATATTGATCAATGGGTCCGTATTCCGAGACAACCTTTTGAGTTATGGGATCTTCCAACTCTCTCTTCTATCTTATCTCCAGTGGGGTGGTTTTTAAGATCGATGACTTTACCAGGAGGCGTATTCGTGGTCAGTTTGCTCGCTTTTGCCTCAACCTTGACATCACTCGTCCTTTTAAAGCTTCTATTAAGGTCACTTTTGGGGATGTTTCGGCTTATTCCCTTACTTATGAGGGGCTTCAAAAAGCTTGTGCCCTATGTGGTGGAGAGGAACATGAGATGGACTTTTGTCCCTTTCTGGCTCGTTCTAAAGTTCATGTCATTGTCGAGCAATTCAATGCTGCTTCCTTATCAGGCTCTCCCTCCAGTTTGGTGATTTCCGCCCCTAACTCAAGTGGTTCCCGATATCTCTGTGGATGCAAGTTCTTGTGATCGTTGGGTGACCATGGTTCCTAAAAAAACACACTAAGTTCACCCCCATCTCGAGGCCTGGTCGTGTGAGAGGTTGGTTTGCACCCTCCTGAGTGGTACACTCTACTCAACAGGCTGTTGTTGAGTCGGCTGCACTTGAGGGCAATCCAAGAGACGCTATGGTAGTGCCACCCACCTCGACGGGTCTCAATTATCAATGTCATGTCTCTAATGTGTTTCAAGTCCTTGATGGGGCTACCTCCCCACCTCTTGTGCCAGCTCATGCTGACACAGATGGGTTTAGCCCCATTCGCTCACTTGCAAGCTCTTGCCTCCAATTTAAACATTGCGGTGACTAGTGAATAGATCACCGCTTACTATGCTGCGAACTAGGAGACGACCCCAGAACTTCCACCTTCTCGTGATCCTGAGGCGTTCGATTTTATGGATTTAGAGGCGGAGGTGGAGCCTGCTGCTTCAGAGGAGTCTAGCAAGCAGCGTCTCCTTGAGGATGTGGAGGATGATGCATCTAACACCCTCGGTGGTGCTGGCGGCACTCTGTAGCTCTCTTTGCCCGATTATGTTACCCTGCTGCTGTTTTTTCTTTTCTTTTATTTTCACTTTTAGGGATGTTATGTTATGGTTTCCATTTATTTCTAGTATGTATGGTTTGCCACTATTAGCCACTCAAGTTCTTCTGTTTATTTTGTATTGTATGTCAATTGAGTGGCCCCTTTGTGGTTATATCTCTTTTGTAAGATTTCTAAGTAATGAACTGGTGGCCTTTTGGTATCTCTGTCTCTTGTTGCTTACCTATTATGTTGATCTTTTGTCATGTTCATTTCCCCCTTCTTCTGGTCTTAATTTTGTATGGTTTCATTTGTATTCAATTCTTTTGCTGATCTGTTTTATTGATTTCTTGTTTCATAGTCTAATTTTGTGTTATGACTTAGTATTACTAGTATTGTCTTTCTTTTTCCCTTTCTGGCTTGCCATTTTTCTTCTTTTCTTGACCATTTCTTTGTTGTTGGTTTATTCTACTCCTTTTCATGGTTATACATGGTCTCATGCAGGCCATGTTGGTTGAGCTTTGTCCCATGGACCTTGTATGGGTTTTTTTGTGTTCTTGATAGTAACGATTTGGTTTTTCTTTGGAATGGTGAATGGCTGGCAGCAGTGTTCCTTGTTTTTTTGGTGCTTATTATATAGGTTTAGTTGCTATCATTTTATTTTATATGCTATGTTATGCTTTTTTGTGTTTTATTTACTGGTATCTTTTCTTATGTCACCTTTAGCCACTTCTTTTTGTTTCACTGGTAATCTCGTTGATGATGTAGAGTGGCTCTTTTGGTTCTTGGTTTATCTTGGATATTATCTAGGTTATGTTTTGGTGGCTTTAGTTTCTGAGATTGGTGTTTTTCTTTTTTTCTCTTGTTCTTTTCCTTCTTTTTTGTCCAGTTCTTTACTGCATTTGGTTTTGTTTTTATTTATTATTTTGATCTCATCTCTGACTAATCTCTCTTTTTTGTTTTCTTTTTTCTCTTCTTATGGTCGTACATGGCTTCATGAATGCTATGTTCGATGGGCTTCGACCCCTGGACTTTGTTTGGGCCTTGTTGTGTTTTTGCAGGAGCTATTTTGGATCTCCTTTGCTTCTAGCTGCATGTGGTCATGGAGTTCTACACTCTTTTGGCAAATTGTGTGTGGGTTTAATCCCCTTAGCTTTGTGGGACTAGTTTTTTTGCCTTTTGCACATTTTGTTTGCCTTTGTTAGACCTGGACTTCTTTGTATTGTATTTTTAATTTTTGGTTAGGTTGTCTTTCTTATGGTCTTTGTTTGACGCACTTTTGTATGTTGATTGGATTTCGTCCCATGTTGTCGGGCCAGGGGCCTTTTTGGGCTGTTCTCGTTTTATGGGTGTATGGTCCTTGTTGTGACCAACCCCGAATCTTATTTGGCTTGGTTGGTTCCACGTTTGTTGTTTGTCTCTTATGTTTTCTTGGTGCCAGGAGGATGTTTGGCATGGTATTTGCCTGTTTTCTCTGTTTTTTTAGTGACTTAATTTCTGTCATATCTTTCTCCAACTGCCTTTATTATGAGAACTTTTAGTTGGAATATTCAGGGTGCTAAAAAAGCTCAGGCGCTTAGTGAGGTTCTTTTCCTTAAGAAATAACTTAACCTAGATATTTTCTTTCTTACTGAAACAATGACTAATATGACCAACTTTGACCGCATTATTAGGAAATTCGGTAGCAATTTGATTTTGTTAATCCAGTTAATCATTCAGGTGGTATTTGGGTCCTATGAAACAATGTTAATTTAAGGGCTACAAATCACTCTAAGACAAATCGATGCATTACATTAGATGTTGCTCTTCCGACACTCACTGAACACGTTCTTGTCTCGGGGATTTATGCCCCGGTATTCATGATAATATTTTGCTTACCCATGAAATCGTGAATTTTTTCCGTCACTCTAAAAAAAAGACGGGTTGGTTTGATGTTAAGTTGGACATGGAAAAGGCTTATGATAGTGTAGAGTGGCATTTTCTGTTTGAATGTCTTAAGGCTTTAGGTTTCAGTGATCAATGGATTGGTTGGGTAAAGGAGTGTGTCACCACAGTATCTTATTGTTTTATCATTAATGATGAACCTATACAATATTTTTGTCCTACAGTGGGTCTTCGTCGAGGTGACCCCTTGTCACCCTATCTTGTTATTCTTTGCATGGATGTTCTTGGTTTACGTATTGTTGCGGTGGCTTCTAAGGCTAAATCCCACCTTGGTGTCAAAATTTGTCCGCGGGCCCTAGTCATCCCCGGCTTGTTTTTGGCAGATGATAGCCTCCTCTTCTGTAAAGCTACACGTGAGGGATGTCGTACCTTGAAAGATCTTCTGGATGGTTTTTGTGAACAATCTGGTCAGCTTGTTAATTTCCATAAGTCCTCACTAGTTTGTTCTAAGACGGTTTCTTCTTCAGCAAAACAAATGATTGCCTCTTTCTTCAATATTCCATTTAGGTCTAGTCTAGGAAAATATTTAGGATGCTCTATGCTTGATGGAAAGGTTTCCAAGTCCTCCTTTGAGGAGCTTGTAGGTCGTGCACACAATCGTATGAGCTCTTGGTTAGCTAGCTCACTGTCTAAAGCTGGGATATATGTCCTGATTCAGACTAATTTGAAATCTCTCCCACCACATACTATGCAATGTTTTCAGCTTCTGGCGTCCACTTGTGCGCAACTTGATAGTATTAATAGAGATTTCTTTTGAAAGCGCTCTTGTGACACTCAGGGTGTCCCTATGATTGCATGGGATCGAGTCTGTCTCCCTAAGAGCTTTGGTGGGTTAGGGCTTCGTAAAGCTTCTTCTGTTAATAAGGCTTTTGTCTGTAAGCTTGCTTGGAGATTGCTCACTGTGGATTCTAGTTTGTGGGCCCAAGCCATGCGTGAGAAACACTTGCATAATGGTAATTTTCTTAATGCAAAAGCCCATCTTGACTCTTCTTGGGTTTGGCGTAAACTATTGGCTATTAGAAGCTTTTTGTCCAAGTGTTACAATGGAAGCTGGCTTCTGGCTTAGATATTTTATTTTGGAAGGAAACATGGTGTTTAGATCGGCCCCTCCTGCAATTTTTGGGGTTATCCAAGGCTGATGTGCCTAACCCATCTTGTCGGGTGCGTGATTTTATTCTTCCGGACAAGACCTGGGATAGTACGCTCCTAAATTTAAGCGAATGAGGTTCTACGGATTATTCGTGGCATCCCAATCTCGCTCCATGATATTCCGGATTCACCTTGCTGGGGTCTCAATGGTAATGGTATCTTTTCGACGAAATCGGCTACCTGGCTACCTCAAGGTATTCGCCCTGCGGAGTGACGAGCCTGGAAGTACCACTGGATATGGAAGCTAGATCTTCCTCCTAAGGTTAAAATTTTTTTGTGGCAATTGTTCCATAATGGGCTTGCGGTACATAGTGAGCTCCTACAGAGAGGTATTGAGCTCTCCCCCTCTTGCCCTCTTTGAGGGGGAGGGAGGAAGACCTTGGATCATCTTTTTGTCCACTGCCCCTTTTCTTCTTAGGTCTGGCAGGTGGCAGTTAAGAAGGGCTGGCTCTTTTGTGAGCCTCCTAACTATAACCTTTTTCTGTGGCTGCATGGTCTCTACTCTAACACATCGGAAGGTGTAGAGGATATCCTAAAGGCTGCTTACCTTCTTTGGTGTATTTGGCGTGCACGTAATGAGCTAATGCTTCGAGATCAACAGTTCGCACCTTTAGCTATCTTCTTCAAGAGCTACATTGCTTCTAAGGAATGGAGGTTATGGTCTTCTTTTCCCCTTCATGACCGTATGAACCAGGACTGCAAACAGCTATGTGTCTCGCGACGACTTGTCAGCCGGAGGGCTCCTGACTCAGGCTACCATAAGATCAACTTTGATGGTTCAGTTCGCAATGGTATTGCTACGGCGTGCTTTGTGATTCGTGACTCTCTTGGTCAGCTTTGTGGTGCCGGCATGTCTAATCTTGGCACTTCCTCGATTTTGGTCACTGAAGCAACAACTTTGAGAGATGGTGTCAATCTAGCTTTGGAGATGGGTTTTACTAAACTCCATATTGAAGGGGACAGTCTGGTTACTATTGCTGCTATACGTGGTGAGATTGTGTGTCCGTGGCGTATCCAAAATCTCATTATTGATGCCCGACGTCTTTTGGCTCCCTATAATCCCAGCATTGTGACCTATATTCATCGCGAAGGTAACAAGGCGGCTGATCGGATGGCAGCCCTTGGCCATACTGTTGAAGTTCTTGCTGTTTGGACTCGGTCAATGGATGCTAGACTTGATGCCATTCTGCGAGAGGATGCTTTAGGCTTAGGCTATGATTGTAGGGTCTCTTTGTGCTAGGATTTCTCCGAGATGGAGCTCCTAGTGTTTCACTTTTTCTTACCTTCAAAAAACAAAAGTTCAACTACCACTTATGTGCAGATTATATGAACTTTAATTGGTTGACTAAAAGTTGTTCAGTTCTACATTCTTAAGTTACGTTATATTATTATTACTAAGAAGAACGAAAGCTAATATAAAGAAATGAAATGATGAAACTTTAGAAAATTATAATCATAACATATATTATATAAATCGGGAACTTTTTGGGAGCTCTTGGCGCGCCACGTAGGACATGAACTTTCTCCTTTTTTTGAGTTTTTTTGTGAAATTCGTAATCGTAATATATATATAATTTTCTATTTCTATTTTTCCAAAAGTTTTCCAAATTTTCTATCTCTTAAAAAACTATTGAAAATTAGAAAACATGTTCAAAACTGTGCACTTTTCTAAATAAGAAAATTGGAAAACATGTTCAAAAGTACCATATTTTCAATTAGTTTTCCATATAAAAATAATGGAAAATTGGTTTATAATAATCTAACCTTTCAGTGAGTTGCAGAAAATAATCCCACCTTTCATATTTGTAGAGATTAATCCCACCTTTCACTATAGTTGCGCAAAACGATCTCGAGTGGACGCTGTTACCTTCTCCGTTAGATTTTATGACGTGGCGTTGACTATTATTTCCTTTTCTTTTAATTGGATATCTTTTTACGTCATTAAAATCTGATGGAGAAGGTAACGACGTCCACCCGAGACTGTCTCGTGCAACTATAGTGAAAGGTGGGATTATTCTCTGCAAAGATGAAAGGCGGGATTATTTTCTGCAACTCGCTGAAGGGTTGGATTATTATAAACCAATTTTCCAAAAATAATTTATTTTTACTTTATTTTGTTTCTTTATTTCCTTTTCCCCATTTTCTTTCTCGTTGCTGCTTACCTTTCT
The DNA here is from genome assembly GCA_030267885.1 of Mesembryanthemum crystallinum. Taxonomy (NCBI): domain Eukaryota; kingdom Viridiplantae; phylum Streptophyta; class Magnoliopsida; order Caryophyllales; family Aizoaceae; genus Mesembryanthemum; species Mesembryanthemum crystallinum. The sequence goes on from BSSO01001270.1 coordinate 20,767, forward strand.
CTTGACCCTACTATTGAAACCACCCCATTCCCCTGCCTAATCTTTAAACCAGATAAAAAGTATTCAATTGATTTCAATTCTTTCATTTAGATGCTATTATCAAAGCTTACAACAAGAAGAAAGAAAATCCCCAATTACCCAAAACTCTCAAATCAAATAATTTTCCTCCTAATAAAAAAAAAACCCTCAATTATCTGTTTCCCTTAATTTCAATCTTCAATCAAACAATGTCGCTGATTCAAAATTTATTCAGAAACAGGCGGAGCAACGTGTTCGACCCATTCCAGGGCTTCCCTTTCAACACTTCTCAATCTCTCTCCACCACAAGGAACAAGAGGAGAAGAACGATCAGCTGCTGGAGAAGGCCAAGATTGAGGAGGTTGAAGCTTCAATGGAGAAAGAGGAGGAGGAGGAGGTGAGGGAAGAAGAAGAAGGGCTTTGGCCTAAGAGAGAAATCACGGGTGTTGAATGAGAGAGAGCGAAAGCGCNTTTTAAAGAGAGAAAGTGTAGAAAACTATCTTGGGTTGTTTTAAATAGTTTAGTTATAATTTGGAAAACATGGTTTTCCATTTTTCTGTGGTTTTCAGTTGAAAAACAGCTATTTTGAACATGTTTTCTGAATTTTCTATTTTCTTAGAAAAGTTTTTTGGAAAACTAGTCATTTTTCTTCAACTGAACACATCCTAAGTAAGTCTTTTGTCATCTCTCCAACCATTCAATGTTGTAGCTTTCTTTTTAATAAATATGAAAATTTGATGCCAATAATCCAACGTTTTGGCGGTCCAACAAAAAAAAATCCAACATTTATAAATTGACAAGAATAATCCCACATTTACCTCCGTCCCACAATAATCGGCCAAGTGACATCTCTTTTACGAAAATAATGACGTGGCAGGGGTTTGTTACTAATGTCATTGTGAGAGAGTTGTGAGGCTAGAAACGTTATTTCTGCCACGTCATCATTTGCATAATTGGGAGTTAACGGAGATGTCACTTGACTCATTATTGTCCGACAGAGGTAAATGTCGAATTATTCTTGGCAATTTCTGAATGTGGGATTATTTTTGTTGGATCACTCAAAGGTTGAATTATTGGCATCTAATTACTCTTATATGATTTTAATTTTATGGATCCTCAATTGTTTAGTTTATGTTTATAGATAGATTAATTATATTATTTGGATGAAGTATGAAATAACAACAGAGTTAACAATAATAAAGGGACGGTATGATAAATTTAGATAGCAAGTGTTCAGTTCTGATCTGAATTTTTGTAGTTAATTCAAACAATGGATTATTGATAGGATCTCTTCTTTCATGTGTAGTGATAGTATAGAGACCAAAGGAGAAAAAATGTTATAAAAAGTCTATGTGTTTATAAGGCTAAGTACAATAACTATCCACCTCATTATCAAAGTAATCAATAGTTTCGAATTCCATACATACTCCCCCCATATAATACCCATAAAATTAGCTTTTAGAAACACCATATTTTTTTTTTCCTAAAATTAGCTTTCAAAACGCATAAAATCCCATAACTTTCCTATAATATCCCATCCACTAACTCACAAATACAATAAAAGAAATACTCTCTCACTCTTTAATCACTCTCTCTCTCTTTATTATTTTATTCTCTCACAATAATATCTCTCTCTATTACTTTAATCTCTCACATAAGATTCCCCTCTTATTTTTTATTCCTTCTATTACTGTAAGGGCCAATCTGTCTAAAAACAATCACCTAAAATCTTGTACCCTTCCAATTTTTGAAAGCTAATTTTGGGACGGAGTGAGTATACGATAGTGTTGGGATCCAACAATTTTTTATTTATTTTTTTTGAAATCGTAAGAAGAGGATAACAAAGTACATTAGGGCTTGCTCCCATCTCGGGAGGCCAAACCTACACCCTAATGCTAAATTACATAGTCAAGCAAGACTAAGCAAAAATGGATGTGAGGATTTAAAAGAAGTAGAATGTGCAATTTGTTAATATGAGATATTCGGAAAGTGCCTTAAATAAAGGCAGGGTAAGAACCCGAATAAATCTTAATCCCAAATCACACACAAGCTCTAAATCACCCACAAACCATCTAAAAAACAAGAAACAAACAACAGTTGAAAGAGGTAAAACTCTTGCAATCCAACAAACAAAGGAAAATAAATCCCAGCACAAAAGAAATCAAAACAAAAATACAAAAGCAAAAGGCCGAACAATCCACCACAGCTACTTCAACAAGATATGCTCTGCCTTTTTCAAGCTTGAAAATCAAAGAACCATCAGGACTTGAAAATAAACTAATACACCAACAACAGGGCCACAATTTCACTCAATTGTCTCCCACGAAAGAGAGAAAAACTGGGCGGCCAAGGATACCGATTTGTCATGGTGAGAGTCGTCCAGTTAAACACGATCTACTCTATCAAAGAGACGATTCATCTTCTACTTCAACGAACTTACTCCATCAAAGGGTCGACTTATCAAAAAAAGGGTAGCAATCACCCCAATGAAGTCAACAACGGAGGCGTGAGGGGAGTTCTTCGGGTTTCCCTCTCCTTCCCAAAAAGGGAGAGAGCACCTAGTCAAACATGAAAAGAAACATGGATCGAGGTGGAGAGAGATAAAGCTAAGAGGATAAGCAGTCGAACTGTCAGAATTGGTCGAGATCTAAGCGTCGGCAAACAGAAGTTTGAGAAGCAGAGGGGCGGCAAACGAAAAGTTCGGTGGCGAACGAATTGCTCGGGCTAGCTAAGGATTCTAGAGAGAGAAACTCAAGCAGAAGAGAAAAGCAGACTTGAGGTGGTCGAGATCTTAGCTTTGGGCGAGCAATTTTTGTAGGTGAGCGAAGGAGGCGGCGGTCTGTGATCTAGGGCAAAACCAAAGAGTTTTATATTATAAATATCACCATTTCACAATCATCAACCTTTAAATTATAAATATCACAATTTCACAATTTATCTTATCGCTTAAAGCATATATAGTTCAAACAGTCTAATTTACATTGAAATATTCCAAGTGCATTAACTTTTTGCAATTTCTCATCTCATTATTTGTATCATTATCATTTACCCTTTACTCAAAAGACTTTTCTAATTATTTTATTTTTTTTCATTTAAGTACTCTGAATTTGATTCGTGAACAGAATGCAAATATATTAATACTCCGTGCAAAGTCGAGGACTTTTTAGGAGCTCTTGGCGTGATAGGAATTTTCTCAATTTTTTGGATTTTTTTTATGAATATCTAAAAAGATAATAATATTAATATTAATCTTAATATTATATATATAAAATGAGAACTTTTGGGAGCTTTCAGCGCGCCACTTAGGATAGAAATTTTCACACTTTTTTGGATTTTTTGTTAAAATCTTAAAAGATAATGGTGACAAGAGTAGAATCCCAGGCTAGATAATCATGAGAAAGGTAAAAGTAGACTAAAAACAAAGTTCTATTAATCTTAATATTATACATATAAATTGGAAACTTTTTGGCAGCTTTCGTCGCTCCACGTATAATAGGAATTTTCTCAATTTTTTGGATTTTTTGTGAATATCTTAAAAGATAATGGTGATAAGAGTAGACTCCTAAGCTAGATAATCATGTGAAAGGCAAAAGTAGACTAAGAAAAAGAGTTCTATTACGAAACCAAATCTTATACTACCCATGTCCTATACATATATAAGCCGCAACAACAACCAACCCCACAACCTTTCATTACATTTTATTTTTTTCTCTATTTAGTTTTCAATTTTTTTTCCCTCTACTCACTTCATGGTATTTCATGTTTGCAGATCGATCCCGAATACCAATTGATGAATAAAGTAATTAGAATTTCATCGGCAATAAAATTCTATATAGAAATATAGTTTTACACGATCTATAAAGAGAGTTCTTTTTTTGTATTATTTTTCTAAGGTTATTCTT
>BSSO01001271.1:0-24686 GCA_030267885.1 Mesembryanthemum crystallinum
GAGTTGTGGGTATTGCTAATAGGAGTATCCGGTTGAGGTAACCTCTATGTCCATCAACATACGGTCCCATTTTGAATTTAATTTTAGCATATTAATAAGTTATAAACATGTTTGAAGCTATAGGGACTGTATGGTAGTTATATGTCATCCGAAATTATAGCTAATTTCAAGTTTTATGAGTGAAAGGTTGAGTTTTATTTGAAGTATTAAAGTTTACGTAGTTTCCATTGTTTGTTGAGGATAAAAGTAGGCTTTGTGTGAGTTTATATCACCATGCTTTATTCGAAAACCTAATTTATTCCCTTTTAGAGATAGAAAGTGAATTTTGTAAGTCAAACCGCATGAATCTTAAATATATATAAGTGTTGTCCATATTTTACAGTTGAATTAGAAAGGGTATATAACGCTTATACTATGATTTTAGCTTAGAAATATGTTTTACATGTTATATGAGTTTATTTGGGTGTTTTCCAATGATACTTTGAGTATTGGATATAAACTAAGTGTTATGTTATTGAAAAATCATATGAAAGTCTCTTGTGTTTGTATGAAAGTGATTTGATAAGAATTTTGAAAGGTGCTTGAGTTAAAAAGTAAAAAGAACCATTACATGTGTTTTACAAGTTCTATAAGAAAGTTATTATTGTTTTACGACTAGTCTTTGATATTGAATGTGTTGAAGATCAAGTCACTAATGTTTATAGTAAAAGACGGCACCTTGGGTAGTTTAGGAACCATTGGGTACAACTATGTGTTAGTGAGACGTCTTACTTGAATTACGGCCCCCAGAAGTGGTCAGTTTAAATGCCCCCAAAAGTGGCTGCCCTAGGACCTATACTCCCTTGTGCCAAAGGAAAGAAAAAAGAAGTATAACGTTTAACTTTGTTATAAGTATTTTGATAACAAGGTTATAAAGATTGATGTTTATTACTAGCTTATGATTCTACAGTGATTTTATAAATGATAATTGAATGAAAATCAGTGTTGTTCAAATTTCAGTTCAAAAGTTTATGAAGACAACTAGATACTTGAGTTTGACTTAAGAATTACAGATATTATAAGTATTATTGAGTTTGATTTATAAGTTATACGCACAGCATGAAAAGGACTTTCAAATGATTTTACGATTTCCCTCTCATCCCCATTTCTAAAAGAATTTCTAACGGTTATTTTTACAAGGTGGATTAGTGGTTACATAGCTTCCGCTAGCGTTTTCTAGTGTTTTTGTTTTTCACAGGTGAAGGTCAGTCTGGGGATGGGAACCAGTGAGGACGTCCACTTAGCTATTTCGCTTGAAGTTTATTTATACTATTTATATTTTGGATACTAATATGGGCATTATCTTTTGGGTCTATGCCCAATAATTAATGTTGGTTAGGTTATAAGTTAATTGGTATTTTATAGGTTTATAGTAAGCCCTAGCCTTGTATTTCATTTTGGAATACGGCGGTAATACCCCAACGACATGATAGAATTTGCTTCCACCATGTGAATAGTGTGTGAATGCTTTGACTTGGTCAGGCTTGGTTGTGTTAAATATGTATATAAATGTTACAGGTTGACAATAGTTAAGCCATTTTGGCTGGTTTATCAATATTTCAAACGGAACTCTGTCGGATTTTCGTCTTGAGTTAGTTATTTCTACTTATAGTTATATACTAGGAGTTGGGGTGTTACACTTTCCATAAAATAGAATTGGAAAGTTTCCCCAAAATAACTAAATGGAAAGCTTTCCTAAAATAAATTGGAAAACTTTATAAAAATATTATCTTTTGAATTTGGATGATTTAGACTCCCAAATTAGGGTTGGTCAATTTAGGAAAAATATACCTTACCTAAATCACTCTTTTGCAAGTTCCCAACTTGCACCAAAATACACAAAAATACTATTTTTGAAATAATTAATATTCTGAAAATTAAATAAATATTTCCAGAAAACAAAATATAAAATCACAACCTTTTCAATTTCTATTAATTTTCAGAAATTCAAATAAAACAATTTTTTTAAAATAAAGGAAAATTCCATTTGGTACCCCTGTACTTTTGACTTTTCTAGTTGGTACCCAAAACATTTTTGCTAATCCAGATGGTGCCCTTATGGTTATGGAAAATTGAACTCCGTGACCAAAAGATGGATTTTTTGTCAAATTTTTCTGTTAATTGGTGACGTGGCGCTAGTTTATGATCTTAAACGGTTTTTTAATTGTTATGGGACCAACGATGTGATGAAATTACCTTTGTTTTCAATATTTTCCTCCATTTTTCGTTCATCTCTAAAACCAAACATCCTTCCTCTTTGCGATGGTTTTGGAATTATTTTGTGTTTTTCTATATTTTTTGATGTTTGGGAAGTAAGAATAGTGCCATGTCATCAAAACAGAAAACTTTGACGGAAAAACCCATACTTTGGTCACGGAGTTCAATTTTCCAAAACCACAGGGGCACCATCTGGATTAGCAAAAATATTTTAGGTACCAAATGGAAAAGTCAAAATTACAGGGGTACCAAATGGAATTTTCCTAAAATAAAATAAAATAATTTATTAAAACCAAAACCTAACTCACTTTACAAGAAACACATCACCCATCACCGTCACCATCACCATCACCAACCATGGCTGGCCGGCGGCAGCCTGCTGGTGGCTAATGCCATAGCAGCGGCACGGCTGCCGCATGAGAGAGAGAGAGAGAGAGAGAGAGAGAGAGAGAGAGAGAGAGAGAGGGGTGGTGGTCTGGCCACCGAGCTTGCCACCGCCACCACCACCCAACCGGCGCCACGGCCACAAGGCTGGTACCGCGTCGGTGGTGTTCCTTGACACTGGTTGGACCGAAGAGAGGGAGAGAAGAGAGTGTGCACGGGAGAGAGAGAATAGAAAGAGAGGAGAGAGAGGACGTGGGGCGAAGTGCACCACGTCTCAACCACTGGGGCTGGCATCGGTGGTTCCTCAGCCCCTAGCCGGAGCACCACCCGCCAGTCAGGCCTTGGCTTCTCGGTTCACGCGTACAAGAGAGGGAGAAGCAGAAAACGAGAGGAAGAGAGAGGGGGAGGGGGTAGTGCTCGGCATCTTGGCCGGCCACCTCCTCGGCCTTTGGTTGCCGTCGGCTGGGAGAGAAGGAAGAGAGGGATTCTACAGAGAGAGAAAAATACCTAGTGAGACGGTAGAGGGAGTTGTAAAGAGGAAAATTGATCCCATGAGGTCCTTATATAGGCATTGGAGTTGACTAGGGCTCCCTTATTAAGCTAAGTCCAATCTTACGACCCATAACTCTCTAGTCTAACACTCATCCCAAGAGAATCGGGCTTCTCTAGCCCAATTCATCAAAACAAGGATTAAGGCCTTTTAATCCAATAAAACAATTAAAGCGATTTAATTTCTAATTAAATCCTATGAATAAATAAACGATATAATTCTCAATTTTTTTAGAGAATTAATTATGAGAATTTAATATTTATTATTAAATCTCATGATTCAAATAAATCAAATAAGTTAAATAATAATCCTTAAAAGAAAAAATATCATATAATCGAACGATAATATTTTCAAATAATATCTTGAAATAATAATAATAATATAGATATATTTTGGGGTATCATAGCCGGAAGACAAGAAGTTCAAGTTCCGGGATGACAATACTTTTTTCAAGTATCACAGGGGTCAAAATCATGACACCAACAGATGCATCTCTCTTAACAAAAAAATAAATAAATTCAAGAGCTGATTGATAACGGGACCATCCCCATCCCAAAAGCTACTCCTACTCCGAACAACAAAAGTAACCCTCTAGGTGCACTCCAATCTTGACGAGGGACATGAGCTTCAACCCGTCAAAATGGATCACACCAATCCATGAACCAATTCCTCCATACCCCATCGACTACTTCAATGACTTGGTAGCCGGAAATTTGGGACAGTGATGACAAAGAAGAAGAATGGTATACTTCCATCAATAATGTCAAGAAAGAGAAATAGTGGTATGAGCTCTCAAATGATGAGGTTACTCCTGTCCAGCATCTCACTAGGTCGGAAAGGGTTTTATCAATCTGTTAGTGCACACAAGAAACACAAGAGGGGGGTGAATTGTGTTCTAAAATTTTAACGAAATTTAAAACTTAATAGAACACAGTTGTACAAAACAATAAGAAACAATAAATAAAAGCACACACAATTTACATGGAAAACCCGTTGCAATTCACAAGCGGGAAAAACCACGGCCTTGAAGGACTTTCAAATACTTCTTCTCTTTATTAAGCAGTACAAGTCGATTAAGTTAACTCTAACCCGACCCACGCACTTGAACATGCGTTCAAGCCAAAACGCACCTAGGAACTCTCCTAAGCCTATCCCAACAATTAACTCTAGTTGCCGAAAATCAACTCTCAATATACCTTGTAATACTTATAGTAAAAGTTGAAAGGTACAAATAATCCTACAACAATGTAAAAAGGTTTATGTGAGATGTTTAGTATTGTGACAACAATGAAAACAAAACGTTCACAAAATGACATACCTTTCTTTGCAAGCTATTCTCTCTCTGAATGTGTAGGTGATATAGTATGTGAGGGAGTTCTATTTTCATAATGAACTATAGCCTGCTTTATAAGGTTTTTGGACGATATTTCATCCAAAATCAAATCAGTACGTTTTTAGATCAAATAACCAATATTGCCAACTATAACAATATTTAGTCCAGTAAAGATACTCTAATAAGGACCAAGATTATTTTTGAAAATCATTTTATGAAAAATTTATCAAGAGAGAATAAATCATCTTCCATGCAAAAATATTTTGCCAAAAATATAAAGAATTTTATAAAGATTAACTCAAATATATTTTTGACTTGTCGAATGTAACCAATATGTGACTTGAAATATGTTCACTTTAATATAGGTTATTCAAGGACCATACTCTTGGTGCACTTAATTTTATAAAATATTTTACGAGTTGCCAAATACCATTAATACCACATTAATCTTTTATACATTGCTTTAACAAGTAGTCTAAGAAATAATTAGATTACTAGAGAACATTAATATAAACTTGTGAGTCCAACTGATCTTGTTACACAACAAACTCTTGCATAATTAAATACCTGAAAAAACTAACACACAAGTTAAGTAGCATCAATTTAATAAATAGTTTTGTCTGTCATCTTCAAAACTCAGCTGCTCCAACACAATCCCTTAATCCTCAAGACAAGAACCCACTTCAGGTTCCAATCGATAACTCTTCGACGGTTCCACCCAGAGAACCACAAGAAAAGGATGATGATGGTCTCAAGCTCTTGAAACAACTTCAAAAGACAAAAGCTGATATTTCCATTTGGAAACTCATCACTACATCCTTGGCGCACCACAAGACTCTTGTCGATGTTCTTAATAATGCTACTATCTCACCGCAAGCTACCCCAAAGAGCATGTGAATTTCCTGGTCAACGACAAGATCGCTAAAGCCATCACCTTCTCCGATGCAGATGAGGGAAATTTTTTATAACAGTTAGGCAACACAAGTTTGGGGCATTAAGTTTAAAAATTAGTTTCTTAAATTATAAATCATTTATAAATGTAATTAATAGTTTTCAAGGTTTATTGCAAATTCAATTAAATCAATAGCTCATATTAAAACATAACATATTAATGGGCAAGAGTAAAACACGTTTCGACAGCCACCAGTAGTTAGCTGTGGCGTGCCAGAATTTTACATTTGCGGCGGCCGTTGAAACTTTTAACCAACATCGTTAGATTTAAGTGAACTAATCTTATGCACACATTTACTTTTATCATTTATAAGTTTGGTTGAAACCAAAAACACTTTGTGTCCAACCAAAGTGATGAGTATGACTTTATTGACTTCGGTTGCAGCCAAAAACCAGTTACGACCAAACTAATATGTTTCCACGCCACCATTTAGCAAGGACCATGGAAAAAGTCCCCACATATATAGTATACAACTGTAGATACATGGGTAACAATACACCTAGTAACCTAAAAGACGAGTAACACTCATGCGCAACCGTATAATCGTTAAACGACCTAATCCAAGGGCTACTTTTTGCGGTTATTTTTGGCAACTTAAGTGTGATATTTTTACAGCTTAGGTTAATTTCTATAAAAATCGGCCAAGTTGTAAAAAGTAATCCATAAGTCGCTAAAAGTAGTCATAAACTGCAATAAGATACCATTAAATTAGGTTGTCTAACGATTAAACGATTGTACCCAATAATTTGCGATTACACAGAATTGAATACCACCCCATACAATAAACTCCACCACACGTAAAATTTGTCGTTTTTGGCAGAAGGTTGATCACTCCATCCAAATGAAACAAAGAGAATCTGAATCAAACAAACCGCAGCAGCNAAAAAAAAAAAAAAAGGAACCTAAACCAATGTACAAATACTCCACAATACCAGTACTTTACCAGTTACCTCTCTCCAATCAGGAAAAAAACAAAATAAAAATATAAACTTCACCTTTCAACAAACCAAAGTTCCCAACCATAGTTAAAGTCCCTAATCCCCCTCACCAGCTTTTATTTGAAAAATTTGACTCCTCAGAGAAAATTAAGGCCGTCACATTTTCCGGAAGCTAGAAAAAACCGAGAGGCAAGCCTAGCCTGTGGCACAGAAAGAGAGAGAAGGAGAGAGAGAAGGAGAGACAGAAAAATAACCCACCAACCAAACCACAAAAATGGCCGCCATCACGAGCAGCTGCTGTGCTAGGGTTTTGCCCCCATTTGAATGCCGCCCTGAGCCAGCAGACTTCTCCACTGCCGCCGCCAAGCAAGAGAAGAACATCCCCAAATCCTTCTTCGGCGGCGCCAATGGCCGCCTCTTCTCCTCCTCTTCTTCCTCTCTTATCCTTCGCTTTCCTCCCAACTTTGTCCGTCAGCTCAGCACCAAGGCTCGCCGCAACTGCAGCAACATTGGTGTCGCACAGGTCGTCGCTGCCTCCTGGTCCAACAACTCCGATGCCGGCGCCACCTCTTGCGGTGGCGTTCCGGCTGCTACTGCCGTCGACGCTGCCGCTATCGCCGCCGTCGATCATGTGGAGATCGATGGTGGTGCTGTAGTTGAGGATTCTAATGATGGTGGTGTAAAGGAGTTGTCTTCTAATAATAGTAATACTTTGGGGTTGGGTGATTTCAGGCCCCCATTTTTAAGCTCCGATGGGAGCGTTGCAATTCATGCCGGTAAATATACCTCATTATATTTCATTTTGCATTAAATGTGGGGCTTTTATTTCTATTATTGCTCTGTATTATTTGGAAGTAGTGACAATATATTATCAATCCATTTATGAGCTGCATTTTGGAATCACCAAGTAGTTGATGGAGCAGGTCGTTGTGATTTTGTTCCGTTGAGGTCAATTCGATCCCCACCAGCAAAATGAGCCATGAAGTAAAAAACAAGAAATGAAAAAAGCATATGGATGTGAAATATTTCTTTTTATTTCTTAATATGTAATATTTGGAAGTGGGGATTGCTCGGCCCGGTGTTACTGAGAATTATTTGATCAACTTCTCTTGTATGAAGTGAAAGATGTGGGCAAGAAGGAGCTGTTTCCATTGGTGGTGAATTCAAGTCAGCCTTACACCTTGGTAGTCTTTAATGGAATATAACCCTCATGCGAAACTAGTCTAAATTGTTAACATGATTTGTTTTCCTTTTACTTGGGGATATGGCGAAGTCCAAGAATTATTGTCCTGTGGTGACTTGCTAAAATCATAATGATTCGGTTTTCCAGGTGAGAGATTAGGTCGTGGCATAGTCACTGATGCAATAACTACCCCGGTAGTAAATACTTCTGCATACTTCTTCAAGAAAACTGCTGACCTCATTGATTTTAAGGTATCCCATCAAAGTCATACTCATTGAGTTCATACTTGATTGATTTTGTTGGTAAATGGTCTATTTGACTCGTTTTTAACCTCTCAAGTGATGATCTTGTTGTTTGGTCATTGTAATACTTTCGTGGGCATTATATGTTCAATAGCATGGTGCACACATGTACAAATGTCACATAGATATATCTTGGGCATGTTAATTGCTGGGATCAAGTTTATCATTATTTTCTCAGGAGGGGCGCCAAACTAGCTTTGAGTATGGTCGATATGGAAATCCTACCTCAGTGGTTTTGGAAGATAAGATTAGGTCGGTTATCATATCTTGTATGTTAATCTTGCTTTTGCTAGTTGTGAAACATATGGATCTGATTGTTTTACTTGCAACAGTGCGCTTGAAGGAGCTGAATCAACAATATTGTTGGCATCCGGAATGTGTGCAAGTATTGTTCTCATGTTGGCTTTGGTTCCAGCTGGTGGTCATATTGTGACTACTACTGACTGTTATCGGAAGACCAGAATATTTATTGAGACTTTCCTTCCCAAAATGGGGATCACGGTGATTTTTCCTAATCAACTAGTTTTCTTGACTTTGTCTTTCTACGTAAGATTAGTTGGTACCTGTTTTTATATGAAAAGTGTTCTTTATCATGTGCTTAATATATTTCACATATGAGATCTACAAGGCTTGCAGTATGTAACTATATAGTAAGCAGACATCAAAGAAGAGAAGGAGGCAAGCATTTCAGTTTTTTAGCTTGGGATGCACTTGGTTTGTTAACTTTGAGCTTTTGTGAAAGATAGTGTGCCTCTTGCTAGTGCCTTGATTGATTTAAAAAATTAATGTGCATTTGTAACTGAGAAATATTATAATTTTTAAGTCCAACTCGAAGGACCTTCCAAGTTGTTCTCTTACCCTTTTATGTTAGTGGTCTACGAAGATTTTCCTTGAATGACTGTAATTGTTTCCTCCGCTCCTCTGGTATGGAGTTTTGAGTTTACGCTTTCCTTGTCTTTTCAAACAAATAAATTGTCCCATTTCCTGTGCTGTGCTTTCTTTGTTTTTCTTTTATTAATCCTTTTAACAGTTTGAATACAAGTTGCAGATATATTATTGGATGTTGCAGTTGCTAGGATGATGCATACCAAGTTGCATTCGAATTTTGTCTCACTTTCTCCTTTTGAAGGCAACATATAATAATACGTATTTAACATGCATTTGTCTTGTCAGTGAATGCATATGGTTGGCAATTCTTGTGCTGTCATTCATAAAAAATTACATGATTTTGAAAGCATCATTACTTTGTTTTTCTCAAATTTTCGTTGCAACAACACTTTTCAGCCCCTTCCTTCCTTCCTTTTGTGTGAAGCTGCACGTATTCATTTTACTTTCGGTCAGTCCCCTGTTGCTTGTCCTGGTAAATCAAGTTCTGCTTGATGTTAGGTGTTGAATGAATTCCATCTTCCTTGCACTATATTCGACAAGTAGAGCTGTATTTTATTCATCTGCTAGTTTGTCACAATGTCAGTCATTTTGTCACATCAATCGGTATTACATGTTCAGGTATGTTGATATTCAATATGTGCTTTTATTTAACTGCAGGCTACAGTCATTGACCCTGCTGATGTCGAAGGCCTTAAGTCTGCTCTTGATGAAAATAATGTAAGTAGCTAGCCAATGTAGAGAAAAGGTGGTCTGATTTGTTTTCAACTCTTGTTCTCTCAACTATGCATTTCTATAAATTGCCAATCATCATAATATCCTGGGATGTGCTCAAAATGGTTGATACAGGTTACTCTATTCTTCACTGAGTCTCCGACCAATCCATTTCTTAGGTGTGTTGACATCAAGCTGGTCTCAGAACTTTGCCACAAGAAAGGAGCATTGGTCTGCATTGATGGAACATTTGCCACACCTCTGAACCAGAAGGCCCTTGCTCTAGGCGCTGACTTTGTTGTGCATTCTATGACAAAATTCATTGGTGGACACAATGATGTATGTTGGACTTTAGTAATTGATTGGATCATTTATTAAACTGGCAATAGCATGGATGTAGGTATGAATTACATTTTGTAACATGGTTTTCAGGTTCTTGGTGGTTGCATCAGTGGTTCGAAAAATTTGATTTCAACTATTCGAACTTTTCATCATGTCCTTGGCGGGACTCTTAACCCGGTAGGTTACCTTGATAATTATTTCTTATTGCTGTTAAGATGTCTATGCTGTACCCACCCCCCCTCCCCGCATAACACACTAATGATGCATTCAACCTTCTGATTGTATACTGGCTTAGAGGTCAGTGAATTTTGCACACTGAGATAAAATCATGTTATAATTTGTTAGTCAATGCAAACTAAATGTTTTAGTCAGTTGAAGGCCTTCTTTTTCCTGTACTTTTTTTTTTAAACCTCATGACAATGTATTCCCCATTATGTCCAGAATGCTGCATATTTAATGATTCGAGGCATGAAGACCCTCCATCTTCGTGTACAGCAACAGAACACTACAGCACTGAGGATGGCCGAAATTTTAGAGGCACATCCCAAGGTAACACCGATCTAGGTGGATGAATTTTGGCATTGGAATGCTTAAGCTCTGTATTTGCTTATGTTTGGATGTGTAGGCATGTAGCTGTGACTTGGGAATATTATGGCTAAATCGAATTACAACAAACATTAAATTGAGCATTGTAGGTTCGGAGCAAACTTGCTATACGTTTCTCATTCCCTTCAGGAGGGCCTCTATATGTACTATGTAGTCATCTTTGTTGATAGGTTTTCACTATGGGAAAGTTGGAGATGATGCTAACTCATATGAGGTACCTTTTTCTAGCATATCATTCATGACCCAGTGCCTCCACTTTAGTGGTGGAATTTGGGGGGTGGTAAGATTTGCATAGTCTTTGTTAGGTTTCATTGGAAAGGTGTAAGTTGATGTTTTACTTTGCAGCAAAGATGAAACAAAACACCTTAATGAGGCGTTTGTTCGAGTCCGTTATATTTCAAAGCTGAAAGTTGGCCAATGTAAAGTATAATGGCCATGTCAGGTTTTGTTGAAAATTGATGAAAAGAGGGAACTTGGTCTCTATCTGGAAAACAGGTAGACCATGATTCATATCACAAAGTGTTTCTCCTCGACAAGTATAATATGGAAAATGTTCCTGATCAGCAGAACTTGATTTGTTCCATACGACAGCTATTTGAAAAGCATGCGTTGTTAGCCATAATTTGTTCTGGAGATATAATATTATCACTGTTATTGTTTGATAATCAATGTTTTATTTTGTTTAGTACATTGGGTTTAGGTTTTATCCATCCCTTCCTATCATAGTTCAGTTTCTTGTATACCACCAGATGGCCTTCCAAATCAGTTTCTTAGATACGACCAGAAGGCCCAGAACTAACTATACATCATTGGCAGGTGAAGCACGTTTATTATCCAGGTCTTCCAAGTCATCCTGAGCACAAGCTGGCAAAGCGGCAAATGACTGGCTTTGGCGGAGTGGTTAGTTTTGAGGTGAGTGTCTTGGCTTGGCTGTGTGTAGATCTGTTAGTGTCTTTCTGTTTGATTCTTTTTTATGTCTTCAATTAGCTGAAGGCCTGTTGTATTTTATTAGGTTGATGGAGATTTATTGACCACCGCGAAGTTTGTTGATTCATTGAAGATTGCTTATATTGCTCCATCATTTGGAGGCTGTGAAAGCATTGTGGATCAGCCTGCGATCATGTCTTACTGGTGAGTGTTCTATTTATGTTGTCCTGAAAATTAATGGATGAAACAAGGGACTTAATAGGTTGATGTGTTAACGAGGAACAATGCTAGGTCTACCCAGTGGGTAGTTTACCCACCAACCAAATCACCATGTTTAGATCTCTAATTGTGCTCATTAAACATTTTTATTTCTCAAATTAATTAGATTTTAATATTTTATATAATCTAGACATAGGTTTTATTGTGTCCACATTAGATGGGTAGATGACCCGGTGGGTCAACAAACTTTTCTCCATTAACAAGCACATAATTACTGAAATGTCTATTGATGATGTGCAAAGCACCTTAAAGGACTGCCAAGTTGTGGAGCATTCTCCACATATACTAAAGGCTGATGTGTGAGATTCTGAAGGCTCTGCGCACCCACTTGGTGTTGCTACAAATTGTGTCCCATCTTTTAGTCCATGGACCACCTTGATTTTTTTTTTAATTTTTTAAATTTTTAAATGTCTTGTCACATCAGCGCTTGTGCTTCATTGTCGAGATGTTGGGAGTAGTTAATGTTCAATTCTTTCAAGGTTAAAAATTTAACGCTCATACACCTTAAGCTGTCTTGTAAAGCGTTCAGAATATTCGCTATAATGGCAGCAACATGGTTGGATAGTTATGGTTGCATAGTTATGTCTAGTTGCGTGAGTACCTGTGCTTCATTATCTGATATCAAATGCTTCTGAAGATGAAAAGAATTTGATGAATACAAACGTTGAATTGATTGGGAACAAAATAGTTGCAATATGGTTGCGTAATCTGTCCTTTGCAACCAATGTTTACAGCTCCTTAGAAGTTGTAATGCGTGTCCATCTCGTGAAGCACTTTTATTTTAAAAAATCATCCCTCCAATAGAAATTGAGGGACTCGAGACTTGAACTCCCAAACCTCAAGGTTGGAGGGATGGGAGCTCTACAAACTGAGCTCTTAGCATTTGCTCATCTTGAGCACCTTGATGCATTCAAATTCCTAATTGTACTAATGATAGTCATTGACCAGATAGTGTGCTCTTTTCTCCCTTCATTTGATTGATTGAATCTTTGCATTGCTTTTGAAACAGGGATCTTAGTCCATCTGACAGGCTGAAATATGGTATCAAGGATAACTTGGTTCGGTTCAGTTTTGGAGTTGAGGACTTTGAAGATTTGAAGGCTGATGTTCTTCAGGCTCTGGAGGCCATATGAGGCGTGTCATTTTCATTCCATTCCCGGCATTTGGTCTTTATGATGTTTTTTCATTCCCTGAATATCCTGCTTTGTGGTGGTTGGCGGATCACTTGAACGATGATCCTCTGTTTTAGTGTAATATTGGTTTACTGTGCTTTTCCAGAGCGATAAGAAATCAATATAATTTTCTGCAATAAAAAAAAAAAAAAAAAACCAAAAAACCAAAAAAAAAAAAAATTAATAAAAACTAAAAAAAAGCCATCTTGATGAGTTCCAGAAGGTTAGTCTAGAATTCAGACGAAAGAGCGTGGTTGTGATTTTTCTGAAACCATTGCCTTTTCACTCTTCTTATCTTTGGCTTTTTTTGGGTTTCTGATCTCCTAACACCATTTTGCCTGAGTGGAGTCGTTTATGGACATGCTAAAAAAGAGGCGTCATTGTCAAAAGCTGTCCAGAAAGATGGCACTCAACCACAAGTTTAGAAAAACAAAAACAAAAAATCCTCATAGTGAACCCAATATCTTAAAGAGTAATGACTCCACCTAAATGAGATTGGGATGTAGAAATTCCACCATGGTAGGGTCCGCTAATATTTATGGGAAAAAGAAAGAAACTGAAACATCTCTCTGTCTCACATTTTCTCACTTTTTCTCCCGTTGCAAGTGGTGGTAGTATTCGCAAATTCTTGTGTACAACCGTCTAACCATTACACTACCCAATATAATGGTGACTTTTATACAATTTATGGGTTATTTTTAGCCACTTAGGAGCTACTTTTTAAATGTTGTAGTAATTTTATAAAATTACCTTAAGTCATAAAAATGTAGCCCCTAAGTTGATAAAAGTAGCCACTAAATTGCGAAAAGTCATCATGGATTGAGTCAAGTTGTATAAAGTAGCCCCTAAGTCACTAAATATAGCCCTTATGTTACGAAAAATCATCCTTAAATTAGGTCGTTTAACGATTAGACGGTTGTACAACAGAATTACTCGGTAGCATTTGGTCCCTTTCTCCAATAACCAGGTACCCATAGGTGGCGAGTCTCGAACACTTCGGTGATCGACTTTATATTCTCCAGTCCGAACCTGGTCACCATAGTATTCCATGCATCCTCAAACTCATCCAAGCTAAGGGAATCATGCACCACGATCTTCATTAACTTCCTCATCTCCTTCCAATCCTTGCACATCCTCATGTGCGTCCTCACATTTTCCATTATATGCCAGATACAAAGCCTGTACTCCGTGTTCAGGAACACGTCATGCACTGCCTTGGCTATAGCCTTGCACTGATCAGTGAGAATTCTTTGTGTGTGCTGGCCCATGCATTTAATCCACTGCTGAAACACCCACTTGAACATTTCGGTGTCTTCGTGGATGTTAGAGTTGCCCCCAAAACAATCGATGATCCGTGGTGATTTATGCCGATGAAGGGAGCAAATGGCATACTGTACATATTGCACAGGTGGGTCGTGTCAAATGTGACAACATCGCCGAAGTCCTTGCACACAGCCCTACTCCTTGTGTTAGCCCAAAACACATTCGCCAGCCTCCCTTGACCATCCCTCTCAAAGGCACTCTAAAAGTCAGCATTATCGGCACGCATACTATCAAATTATTCCTCAAGAGCAATTGCATCACCCCCTAATCTGCTGATACGTCGTATGACACTTACCGTGTTCCTCATGTCCTGCTCATTGAATGCAATGTTCTCATAACCTCTTCGCTCCACCACAAACGAAAGAAAATTCTTCGAAATTGGGATTCCCGCTAAGTCGTTCACCATCATCCTTGCTTATCAAACTCTGTAATAATTCGGTAATTTACTATGAAGCGTCTGTTTTCTGGATTAGTGGGGTGTTTATGAGTGAGGTTGCATACTTTGATATCCATTGCTCCTTCTTTCATTGCTGCATTGACGACTACTTTGCAACCAGTGACGGTTGATTGTCGACTTTGCACTGCTCCTCCCTTCTGCAAGCAAGCCTCAGCCTCTTCAACATGTGGTGTATTGCTCCATGTCAGAGTTCAGAGTTCTTTCTCGACACTTGCTTCTCCCTGAACTCATCTTGTAACTCATTGGTCCTTATGTAAAACTCAAAGCTCGTATGATATCCGTATTTATGGCAGAATATGGCAAACTCTTCCCCTGATGGGAAATACACTCCCTTTACTGGCTGAAACACTTCTTCAGCTTCTTCCTCCTCACTTGAGTGATTTCTCTCTTGACCTCTTTCAAATGACCTGCACAACCACTAGTCTTACGGTTTGTTATACAAGAAGGTGATACTAGTCGCATCTTCTCAAGCGGTAACGGCATATTTGGTGCTCCACATGGTACTTAGTCCCAATCACAAGGGGTTCGGATGACCCCTGATGATCCTATTATCCAGAGATGGGACCTTAGTATTAAGAGAAATTTATACCCGATTTCGACATCATCACAAGTTTCCATGTTATGTTGAGATATACGACCTCCACTCTTGAATGAAACTTACGCTTGACTTTTTGAGCCGTTTTTTACTCAAGGCTACACTTCATATTTTTGGACAATAAAATCCCTAAATTTGGCAAAAATATCCACTTGCATACCCTTCATGTATAAAGTGTCACAATTATCTTTTTTAATGGTATATGGTAACTTTATCTCCCTCCAAAGTGGGGAGATGAATAATGTCATGTTACCTTCATTTTAGAACAGAGGGAGTACCTTGTAAATTTAGTAGTAATTGTTTGTTGTACATTTGTGACATGAATTTCATTTATTTGGTGCAGTCATCACTCCAACAATTAGCATATTTCTTAGGGAGGGACTGATGTTGATTAACAAGGCGACACATTCTGTTTGGAGTTGAAATGGGAACCTTTGGATATTTTTTTTGTTGTTTTTGTCATTAGAGTGGCAACGGCATAGTAGCAAAACTTGCGTTTTTGGTGCAGTATCTTGTAGGAGGTTTTGATAATTTTGCAAAAATATAAATTATATTTGCTATTAATAGCAAAACTTGCGTTTTAGGTGGAGTATCTTGTAAGAAATTTTTTATAATTTCGCAAAAATATATATTATATTTGTTGATAACAACAACAACAACAACAACAACAACAACAACAACAACAACAACAACAAAACACTGAATTACCAGATGGGTATTTTTATGACCACCCTTCACCACTTGGGTATTTAAAAAAATTCCAGTACCAAATGAGTAGTTTTAATGGACCAAAAGTGCATATAGGCCCAAAAATTCGCTACCGATGATCAAAACTTCATTTATCTCTTTTTTTGATACCGAAATGCATTTCCTTATTACTTTTATTTACCTAAAATCACTTTAATCCCCCCAAAACCTCCTTATTCCCCTTTTTGTTCTCTCTCCTCAAGGAAATTGGGAGTTAAGGGGGTTTTTGAGGGATTAAAGTGATTTTAGATGAATAAATGTAATAAGGAAATGTATTTCAGTATCAAAAAAATAGGATAAATGAAATTTTGGACTCATATGTGCTTTTGGTCCATTAAAAATACTCAGTTGGCACCGGAGTTTTCATAAATACCCAAGTGGCGAAGGGTGGTCATAAAAAATACCCATATGGTAATTCGGCGCAACAAAAAAAAGAATAATAATATTGGTAACCGTCTGTATAATTGCTAGTAGCGAAATCTTTGTTATTAGTATGTTTTATTTCCTTTGCCCTATAGCTACCCAACTGTCATTTTTAAGTAGCGAAAACAAAGATGATTGTAATAATATGCCACGTAGAGAAACCGTTACTCATGATACCGTTTCGCATCTATGTATGAAACAGTACTAATCTCTACAAATATCCGTTCCTACTACCGGTATGATCTCCTATCAACCCATCGGACAATCGTCTTTTTCTAAAAAATGGCTCCGCGCGATCGAAGATTTACGCAGGAGGAGAAAGGGAAAGGATCAACACAAATAGTCAAACATAAATGGTATATCTTCCTCATCCTAGACTAAAACCGACTAAAACCATGTAAAACCAATAAATGAAGTAATCAACGATTTGTATGCTATTGTTTTACTGTGACAAAATCATGGTACGTGTTCGCTACGAAACGATTAACTAACTTGATTCTACTTTATCATGCAACTTTGGCACCTAAAACTAGTTTTTTTGAATCGTAGAAGTTTAAATCTCAGTCGTATTGTTACCTTTTCATTTAACCATAATAAATAAATGTCTGCCCCTAGCAACTAAATTCATTCATCCGTATTAATTAAATGTCTGCCTAGTAGCCGATTTTATTAATCAGTTGGTTTACCAAGCGCTTTAAAACCTAAATTTAGGCATCTATTGGAATTCATTTACGCATATAATACACTGTGATGTCCTTACTCCATTTCTACAATTATATAGAATTATCCCTCACCACCAAGAAGACGTCCATACGGGATTACGATTTGAAGGGAAAACAATATGAACCAGAAAAGGAAGGCAGGTCCCTCAAACCAAAAATGGGATAAGAACTAGAAGCAGAAAGGGAAGGAAGTGGCTCCTCAACATGCCACCCCAGGCAGGAGCTTGGTTGATATTCCAAATCCATTGTTGGAAGACATTGTCACACGAGTAGGAAATGCATCTGCGCCAGCTCTTGTCAGTTGTAGGCTAAGGTATATATTTTTGGTTAAATGACCTGTTTTGTATTTGTAAGGTATCTAACTTAGTAACAACACTGATAATTTTCATATGAAACTTCCACTTGCAATGATCTTAATGCTTCTGGCCACGCGGACATTGTGTTTCAAAAAAGCGGACGTCAAAGATGTGCCATTCTTTCCATACAACAGGAGCGCCAGAGTTTTTCTGTACACTTGTGCCCATAGGGGCAACCCGGATGCTGCGTTTAAGATTGGATCGGTAAGTGAAATGTTGTGTTACGTGATCATTGTTTTAGCTTTTGCGTTCAACATATTAATGTAAATAAGTCTTTTGCAGATCAAGTACTTCAACCAGAGGTTTTACGGAGAAGGTCAAGACAATATTGAATGTGCCACTGCGCTTGGTCATATGCATGCATCTTTTGTCCTCATTTTCATTTACTTTCTCAATGGAGATGAGTGGTCAATTAACAGGGCTATAGAGATGATGGATAAATTTTGCCAATTATACAATGGAAGAGGCATCGTTTCGGGATGAAATTGTCTCTATGGATTGTACCCGTATGCTCGCATGGAGGGGCATTGATAATAAGTACTTGCCTGTTCTGCATTTCCCTTCGTTTGCCATCCATGGTCCTTCCCGACACTGGGCAGAGGTACCATTGACGTTCCTGAATTGGAGGCGAATGGTCCATATTGCGTAGTGTGCAGGTGCATGCGGGAATTAGGTTTTTCAAACAACATATCGGTCACGCTCACCTTTTATGGGCATCTTAATTCCGTTAGTAACGTTTTTAGTAGTAAAATATGTGGCTTTAGTTTATAATAGTATTATACCATTTTATGCAATAGGCATCTTAATATCATTAAGTAACATAGTCAGTAGCCCAATATGTGTGGCTTTAGTTTATAATAGTATTATGCTTTGTGGACACTTTGCTTGTTAGTATTTATGTTATTGATTGTGAACACTTTCATTAATTTGTAATATCATCAAATATTTTTTTTCCGAGTAATATTAATACAATTTATAATGTAGATGATAATAAATAAATTGATTCGCAAATATTCATTTCGTCACAATAGGTATGGTTTCTAGTAACCGAACTGCCATACTCAACCCTTGAAATAACTTTTTGGAACCAAAGTTTATTTTGATTTTCTTTTTAATAAATTGGGATGGTTGTTGTCTCGAAATTGGGGTGATTGCTAGGTTAGTAAATTCCTTCTCAGTCATCTAAATACATAATTTCTCAAAAAAACAAACATCTTTGTAATTTTTCCTCTTAGACAAGACATACATAACTCTAGTTTGAATTTCCATTTTCATTTGCTCAAACACTGGTTCAGGTTCTATCTTCTGAAGCTGAAAGATTTTCTGGTTTCTAGCTCTCCAGATGTGATAAGTCGTGGCTGCAATGCAGGCTGCCAAGCACTCTTTCTTTCCTCTGCTTGCTGTAATCCTCTTCAGCTCACATAGCTGTCCATGAACTGTACTGCCACTGAACTTATAGCCAGTCTAGCTTGAAACACATCCCCAGAGATTTTGTGCCCATTGACACCCCCCCCCCCCCCCAATCAGGTGAGTAAGGTTTTCAGTGGCATTACTACACAAGGGGCAGGAAATATCCTGCAATAGAATCAGGAGATGCCTCATTCTCTCCCTTGTCAGCAGTTTATCTCTATTTGCAAGCCATAAAATGAATGAATGTTTTGGCACACTGAATTTGTTCCAAATCAACATGGCTACAGGGCATGGTGCATTCATTTGTAATAACATCCTGTAGCAGCTATGGATGGTGAACCTCCCATTAGAGCTAGCATTCCACTTGTTATCTGCATCAAAGCCAGGGGCTATTAAACCTTTCATTTTGTTCAATTTTCTCCAGTACCAACTGGACTCCAGAGGGGGTGAGTGGGACCAGAACAAATTGCCCTTTAAGTAAATTTCATTAACCCATCGAACCCAGAGAGAGTTTTTTTTAGCACTCACATTCCAGATATGTTTAGCCACAGCAGCCACATTCTTGATGCCAAGACCACCATGTTTTCTAGGTTGGCAAATGTCCTTCTAAGCAACTGGGGAATAATAGTGTAATTTCTGCATTTTTCCCCAGAGGAATTTGCAACATAATTGGGCCACTTTTTTGATGATACTCTGAGGAAGGATATAGGCAGAAGCCCAATACACTTGTAGTGAAAAGAGAATAGACCGAATCAGTTGAAGTCTCCCCATATATGACAAGTATTTGTTAGCCCATGAGTCAATTCTAGTGGTTACTTTGTCAATTATTACTTGACAATCTGTAGCATTCCACTTCTTAGATGATAGTGGTTCACCCAAGTACTTAATAGCGAATGATCCCCTCTGGAATCCAGTGGTGTGTGTAATTGCTGTAGCAATATCCTCTCTAACTCCAGCTATAAAAATGCATGATTTGTCTTCATTGACTCCCAGTCCAGTCACCCTCTTGAAGTAGTCGAAACTCTCCATAATTTTATTGATTGATGGAAGATGGGCTTTACAGAATATCATTAAATCATTAGCAAATGTAATATGGGAGAGCTTAAGCTGCTTACACATTGGATGGTATATGAAGTCGGGTAGGCTACCTGCTATGCTCAAACTTCTAGTCAAATACTCCATAACCATTACAAACAAGAGAGGGGACATGGGGTCCCCCTGTCTTAGCCCTCTCCCCCCTACAAAGAATCCATGCATCCCCCCATTAAGAGCTATAGAGTAGCTAGTTGTAGTGACACACATCATAACCCAATTGACAAAGGTATTTGGGAAACCATATCCAATAAGCATCTCCTCCACAAACTCCCATCTGATTGTATCATATGCTTTCCTGATGTCTATTTTCATTAGACATCTAGGAGAGGTGGCTTTCCTATTGTAATGCCTTAACAAGTCTTGACACACTAAGATATTGTCTTGTATTGATCTCTGAGCTACAAATGCATTCTGAGATAAGTCCACAATATGCGGAAGAACCATCTTTAATCTCTCACAAATCATTTTAAAGATGATTTTATACATTGCAATAAGCAATATGTCGGAAATCACTAGCCAGCTGAGGAGGTTTCTTCTTAGGAATGAGAGTGAGTGTGGTTGTGTTTATCTGTTTGAGTAATCTGCCAGCAGAGAAAGATTCAAGTACTGCAGAGCTAACTTCCTTACCAATCAAATGCCAACTCTTCTTATAGAATTCAGCACCATAGCCATCAGGCCCTGGGCTCTTGTTACTGTTAATGGAGAAGAGGGCTCTTTTAACATCTTCCTCTGTAAAAGGCTTGACAAGACTAGCTTTCTGATCTATATTGAGGACATTTCCCCTCTGGAACACCCATTTGCTTGCACAAACTCTTTCTTCATCACATTTGCCCAACATATTCTTGTAGAATTGCACAATGTTATCAGCAATGTCTCTTTGATCTGTCATTAAATGCCCCTGGTCATCATAGAGTTCATACACCCTACTCTTCTGATTTCTTATTTTCATGATGGAGAAGAAATATTTCGAGTTCTGATCCCCTACTTGTAGCCAATTTACTTTGCTTCTCTGCTTGTAGAAGACCTCTGCTGTGGCAGAAGTGTTCATAAAATTTATTGTAGCCTCTTTCATTGCAGCTTGGAGATTCATATTTAGAGGATCAACATGGAGTTGTGCATGAGCATGGAGGAGCTTATCTCTTGTCTTTTTGAGCTGAAATTCAATATCCCCAGATGAAAGTCTCTGCATGCTTTTCAAAGGCTTCTTAAGGTTCTTGAGTTTTTGAGTGAGTATAAACATCTTGGAACCAGTCTTGTGGTAGCTCCAATTGCCCATAATCACCTCTTCAAACTTATCACACTTCACCCATGTGTTGCAGAATCTGAATGGTGTAGGGGTGTTTACATGCTCATAGAATTGCACAATGATAGGACAATGGTTAGAGATTCTTTCTTCCTTAAAGGAAACCCTACAATTATTCAAAGTAAGAAACCAGTATTCATTAGCAAATGCAAAGTCAATTTTAGAGAAAATGATCTCACCTAGTTCATGTTTGTTGTTCCAAGAGTATTGGCTACCATCATACCCCAATTCTTCTAATTGGCAGTTAGTCAAGAGTTCCTTAAGTTCCTTAAGTTCCTCAGTCTCATGAGGTGAAGCTGGATTACCGCCAATTCTACATGGAGAGAAAACAATTAAAATCACCAACTACCAGCCATGGCAAGTTGGTGGCAGCATTAGCTTTTATGTGGTTCCAGAGACTAACTCTTCTCTCTCTCTGATTGAAGGCATACACAAAAGTGATTATGAAGTTGAGTCTTGATGGCAAGTGAATAACATCCATAATCACCGATTGTGCTGAGTTGTCAATTAGCCTCAATCTGTAAGTATCAGGCCTTCAAAAGACCCATATCCTGCCATTAGGATGGTCATCATTATTAGAAAAGTATTGCCATCCTCATAGCATACTTCTAGCAATTAAATCTGCCTTCGGCTTCTTTACTTTAGTTTCCAGGAGCCCTAAAAGCGCAATTTTCATCATATTGCAAAAGAGAGGAATCTCCATTTGCTTATTGGGGCTATTCAGCCCTCTAATGTTCCAACTAGCAATCCTATCCATGTCCATCAGGGAGGATAGGGTGTTCATGTTGCTCCACTTGCTCAACTTCAACTGCTACATTCTGTATTATATCCTCTATGTGAAGGAGATCAAATGAGTTAGACAGAGGTGTAACTTGTTTCTTTTGTGCTCTAACTTTTGAACTCTCTGCTTTCCATTCATCAGCTGCTTGCATATTCGTCACAGGTAAACTTTGCTTCTCAGGATGTTGTGGCTATTCTGTTGAGGTTTCATGAGTGATCTGACTTTGTTCTGCCTGTGTGACCTTTGCAGTCTCTTTAGGCTTCCACACCTTCTTATGTTTTTTCATGCAATCACTTTCAACATGCCCCAAGTTCTTGCAGTAATTACAAATCTCGGGTTTCCATTCATACTCAACATTTTGCTCCATCCATTCCCCATTCTCATTTTCAAAATAAACTACCGATTTTAATTCAGCCCCTACCTCAACCTCCACAAGAAGTCTAGCATAATTAACCATATTCTTTGCTTCAGTATTCTTGTCAGCCATTAAAGGTTTCCCAATTAAGCTACCAATGATGCTCAATCTTGCAGGTCCCCAGTATTTCACATCAAGGCCAGGGAGCTTAACCCACACTGGTACAGTGTTGATGATAGCTTTTGATAGTTTTAGATCCTCATGCCAGGCCCTCACAATCAGTGGTTTCCTATCAAAGTGGTGTATACCCGATTGCAGAGCTTCATCTCTTTTCTCAATCGTATCAAAACGTACAAGAGCAATTACATTTTTAAGCATGACTATTTTTGCCAAATTTTCCCTAAATTTTACGTAAAAATCCAGCTAAGATTGCTAAAGGCGGACTAGCACCCATGACACAACAAACTAGAGCAGATTGCCAAAAAACTACTTCAGAATGGATATCCTCAAAATTGATTTTCCCTACTGGTGATCCCTCTTTCACTATGGGTTTGACATAATCCAATTTGAAACCAGCATTCCTCAATTTTGAAACATCAAATGCATCCCAAATAGAAGGGGTTTTACCTTTCTCGGTTTCCTTCTGAGCTGCATTTTCTCTTTTTACTTCTTCAGCCCATGATTCACGTCGAGCTGAACCTTGGAAGGTTGAATCCATTAGTTCACTTGTTGTTGTGTTGAGACTCTTCCTCCATCAATCAGATCGTGAGCTACCTGGTTCAGATTTTCCATCATTGACTCTGTGAGATTACGCACAACATTTGCTGGATTAGGTCTATCTTCTTCCTCCATTGAGAACAATTGAGTGTTTTGAGTGTCATTGCTACCGGTCGTCGATGGAATGCCGGCAGCCTTGGCGGCAGTTCGCGTCTTTCTCGTCATCAAGAGAGAGGTGTCTGGCTCGCCATTTTAGAAGAGGATTTGGTAGACTGAATTAATTTTGTTACCTTTTCGACAATTAATTACATGTTTTCTAGTAGCAAAATTCATTGATTACTGTTGTGCACGAGAAGGACTCAAGAGAGGGGGGGTGAATTGAGTCCTTACAAAAGTTCGCTCTTTTTTTTACTCTACTCGCTGGATGGAACAGTTCTGATGGATCAGTTCCACTTAGACAGAATATATACAATGTACGAATGTAAAGAGAGAGTGACACATAGATTTAGCGTGGAAAATCCCTAAACTTTTATAGGAGTAAAAAACTACGACCCCGTAGGGATTTTGTCACTACTACTTCTCTTATTAAGTAGAGCAAACACTCGAATACAAAAGTAACCCACTCCTAGATCTAACTTTAGACCTATCACCCCAACAAGCTAACTCTAACTTGCTGCGACCCCTTCAAGTAACTATACTCGAAGCTAACAAAAGTAACAATGTTCTCAGAATAAAAGAATTACACTTGTAATCCTAGTCGTGCCTATTATGCAATGATAGAAGACAATCAAGAATACTTTTGCATGGAACAGTTTCAGCACCACAGATATGCCAGTGAATGGGTGCTGAAACGTGTTAGCTATGGAGGTGATGAACTCTTATGAATTATGGACATTTTTCTCTGTGAAAGCTCTTGGTTAAACTGACCTAATACTCCATTCATATATGTAGGAGAGTATATGGTAGTTTCCTTGGTCAAATAGATTTCCAAATAGTGTCTAGGTACATAAACAAAGTTTACATACACTAGAACTCTAAAAGATAATTGCCAGAAAATATGCCAACTATTTAGGACATAAGATACGAGATAAAATCAGAATATATATCTTATAATTTCAGTCAATAACTGCTTTCCTTAAAGATAATATTTTCCAGCTCATAAAGATATGGAAAATCCTATCTTTTAGTATTTAGGAAAGTAGTTGTTTAGGGAAATCCTTGAGGGGCCCAAGGCTGAACATTATTTCCCAAAAACCTATTGACTGATTTTATCTCATATAAATACTTGACTAACTATATCTGAATATTCTCCAGAAGATTACCCAAAGATAATCGAGAATATTCAATATAATTAATTACGCAATATTCGTCAGTGCTGCTGCTGCCAGATGCAACAGGTTCTTACCTGGAACAGTCCCATCGAGCTACACAGCTCAGCTCATTATCACCATAACTTCAAGGTTCCATACTTAAGCACACTCGACTTACTTCTAACCAAAGCACAATGAACACTTACAAAGAGTCTAAAGATACATAAAGAAAGCACAACTTCAAAGACTCCTTGCTCCACTTGATCTTC
>BSSO01001272.1:0-24676 GCA_030267885.1 Mesembryanthemum crystallinum
CGAAACAAAACCGTGAATAGGGTAATTGAGTTGGTGATGGGATTGAATTTCATGACGAATGTCACGGGTCCAATTCCTATTAGGCATTTTTGCTGAGCCTGTCTGCAAGTTATCTTGCTGGCTTGCTTGGTATGTGGTTTGCCGATTATTTCATACACTCGTAGATATAAAAAAAAAGGGAATTTGATGCCATAATCCAACATTTGGTCGATGCAACAAAAATAATCTCACATTTAAAAATTGACAAGTATCCCAATCCCCTACGACCCTACCCCGTAGGAAGGTAAACATAGGATTATTGTTGGGAGTTAACAAATACTCATCACTTAGCCCATTATTATGGCACGAAGGTAAACATAGGATTATTATTGAATTATTCTTATCAATTTCTAAATGTGGATTATTGTTGAATTACTGGCATCAAATTTTTCCAAAAAAAAAAAATTTTAAAAATAATTAAATCAATCAAGACGCTGGAATATGGAGCTGATAGTGAACTTTTCCTTGTCTCTGGCAGTCTCGCCTCATCTTTCTATGTGCTTCTTCCTGTTTCTTCACCGCGGGTTAATTATGTCACAGACAAGTCCGGCACCGACTCACCATAAACAAACCCCGCCTTCTTCAACCCTCTAACTAAAAAAAGAAAACTCACAATTTCATCAAACCCTAATTTACAAATCACTCACAACTGCTTCACAGTGCTTGATTTATTCAACTGCTACTGACTGATGCCACCTCCATAACAGCAATTTCAAGCCCTAGCTTCCGACGTCGTGTAATTTCCAACCGAGGTTTGTTTCAATTGTACTTAATTGGAGCTTAATCTGCCATTACAATGTGATTTGGTTAGTATTCAGGATTATTTGATCAGTGTAACGCGGCTTTATTGTATGAGATTGTAGGGTTCAAATATTTGTTCATGATCCAATTGAATGATTCATGCGTTAGGGTTCTGATTTTTAATCATAATTTCTCAATTTTTAGGTTAGTCTTCTATAGAGATGATAAACTCATATACAGCTTGTACAGGTAAACACACCCTTTTATTTTGTTTCAGTTTTTGTTTTCTTGGTTCACAAAATTTAAAACTGCAATTTTACAGTATGAACAATGTATAATCCTGTAGTATGTACACTTGTTCTAGTTAGCTATTACTTAAGAGGCTTAAAGCCAACCATTGGTTATTATTCTGAGAGACATGAACTTGTACCCGGAGCACTAGATTATCGTGCTATCGGACCAATCACGTGCTCTAGTGTCTGGAAACTGGGGGCTAATGGCCCTTTTTGGAAATGGGGTGGAATATATCGAAGTCTCTGAGTGGCCAATAGGCACTTTAGCGTGACGCTACAGGGAACAACGGATAATTTCCATCTGAATTTGGCTAATTTTGAATAACAACATGTAGTAATACGGAGCTTAATAGTCCGTAACTTTTCTTTTATCTGGTGTCTGCTTGCAGGCCCCCCTTAGGTGCACGCTGCTCTGTTCCTGTAAGTCTAGAAGTTGGTAGTACATAAAACTGATGGATAATCTTCATTCTGCTGTCGCTAATGGCGATGATAATGTTGGTATTCCCGATGATTTGCGCTGTAAGAGATCTGATGGTAAGCAATGGAGATGTACAGCCATGTCCATGCCAGACAAAACTGTATGTGAAAAGCATTACATCCAGGCAAAAAAGAGGGCAGCGAACTCTGCTTTACGAGCCAGCATGAAAAAAGCCAAGAGGAAATCTGCGGGCGACAGCCAGGTTTATTTGGAGAGTAAGAGTGACGACAAGGATATGCCACTTGTGGATATAGAATTGCAGGATTACCCTCTTTCAGGCTCTGGAAAGAAGCCTAAGGATAGGGTAATGAAGAATCATGTTGGCTATTCCCCAGATTCATCGCCATTGAAGAGCATGTCTATGCGGAATCCATTGGATTTAGATGATGATATGCAAACAGATGGTGCTCTTTTTGATGAAAGTCAAAGGTCTTATAGGGCATCATCCCCTTATGCTATTGATTCGTCAAGGAACATGTTACAGAAGAGCAACGACAATGGAACCACAGCCACGAGTGAGGTATGTCAATCATCTATCATACAGAAGTTAACTTTATATAGAATTAGTGTAAGCGGACATTTCAGCTTATAAGTACCAGCTAATAAGAGATGGGGCTGTATATTCTCATCCTCTTTCCGTCTCTCTCATCCCTCCCTTTCTGTTTCTTATCCTCTTCTGCAGTTTTCTGATGTGGGTGCTAGTGGTGCTAAAATGCTACTAGTTATTTAATTGTAATTTATTGCTGACTGCCCCGTTGATTTTCTTGATGTGGTTAGGCCTAAGTTAGACTGCCAAATTTTTTTGGCACTAGTCATCAAAAGCTTCAATTTGAACAAATAATAAATTCTTTTTGTCCTAAGAATGCTATTCCCATCTTGCTGCCTGCCAGACCCTATAACACCCGTCTCCTATCAAGGAAAAAGTGATTCAGTTTTTCTTTCTTTCTTTCTTTTTTTTTTTTTTTTGAAAAAGTCACGAGTTTCACATGATTGTAAGCCGTAAGGAGTAATATGGGAAATCTGAAATCATCATATTTCGAGAAGGCTGACTGTTAGTTTATCTAGTAAAGGCGCCCTGAATGATGAGCTAAATGTTACTTTTTTTCAGGATCATTCTGATGCGAGCACAGATTCTTCTGATGACATGGGTGGACTAACTTGCCATCAGTGCCGAAGGAATGTCAAAGGCATAGTTATTTGGTGCCTAAAATGTGATAGGAGAGGGTATTGTGGTACCTGTATCAGTACATGGTGAGGTCAATGTTTTCTTTTGAATGTTCCTGACTCTTAATAGTGCTTTGTGCTTAACAGGCCATTATTCTTGTGCTAGGTACACAAACCTCCCAGTGGAAGAGATCCGAAGAATTTGTCCTGCATGTCGTGGCTCTTGCAATTGCAAGGTCTGCTCTAGGGCAGATAATTTGATAAAGGTAAAATGCCAGTTATTGATCGCCTATGATGTCGCCTTATCCTTTTTTTTTTTCAAGGCTTTCGTGTTGATATTGCATAATTAATTTGAATAGGTTTTGTTGTTTATTTACGGACAAATAAACCTATTTCGATTGTTTGGCACTTCAGGCAAGAATACGAGAGATACCTGTGCTGGACAAATTGCAATACCTTTATTGCTTGCTGTCTTCGGTGCTTCCCATAGTTAAGCAGATCCACCAGCAGCAATGTGCAGAAGTGGAATTGGAGAAGAAGCTTCGTGGTAAGATGCTTGAGGTCTCAAGTTAATGTCATTGTATTAAGGGTGCTTAATGCATTGCTTTAGTAGTCTGTCTATTTTAACAATGTATGCTTTCTGTAGGAGTTGAAGTAGATCTTGAGAGGACGAAATTGAATGCAGACGAGCAAATGTGCTGGTACGATGGTACCTTTGACATCTCAGATACCCTGTCTAAATTGCATGGAAAATGATGAGACACAATTTATCTTTCCAAATGTCACTGTGTATGATTGTTACCTGCATTTGCTTCTCAGAAAAGTATATTATGCGTAGATATCCGTTGTTAATTAATTTATGTTTTTGTTTTTGAAATGGTATGTATGTTTCACTGAAAGGGTTGTTTATCAGTGATTGTTGCAGAGTACCTATTGTCGATTATCATCGTCATTGTTCAAACTGCTCATATGATCTTTGCCTTAGTTGCTGTCGCGATCTTCGTAGTTCATCTCTGAGTGGTATGGAAGATAGTCTGATGGATAGTCATAGTTCTGAAAATGACCAGTTTGGAGACACTTTGAAAGAGCAACAGGCTTCATCGAAGCATAGGCTTTCTTTATGCATGAAGTTTCCTGGCTGGAGAGCGAATAGAGATGGCAGCGTACCGTGCCTTCCACAGGAACATGGTGGCTGTGGTTGCCCTTACTTAACCCTTCAGCGAATATTTAAGATGAATTGGGTTGCCAAACTGGTAAAAAATCTGGAGGAAATGGTTAGCGGTTGCAAGGTTAATGACACCAGTACTTCTCCCGAGACTGGCTCACTCTACTCTAAGTTTCTTGAATGTGCATATCGAGAGGACAATCATGACAATTTCTTGTATTGTCCATCAGCTCAAGACATTAAAAGTGATGGGGTTGCTAACTTCAGAAAGCATTGGTTGAAGGGTGAACCTGTCCTTGTCAAGCAGGTTTCTGATGTTTCATCAAGCTCAAGTTGGGGGCCCATGGTTATATGGAGAGAAATTTGTGAAACTATCGATGAGAAGATGAAAGATGCCAGTAAAGTGGTGAAGGCTGTTGATTGTTTGGATTGGTCTGAGGTATGTTTTATATAACTCTTTTTTTTTTTTTTTTTTTCCCAATAGTTCCACTCTATTGTCAGTGAAGTGGTTGGAAACATGCTCCAGTATAAGCGAGCAAGGACTAGTGAAGTGAGACGAATAGTAGGAATTGGATGCTATAGTCTGATTGCATCATATTTCTTAAGCTAGTTGCTTTGTGGACTGCTAGCCTGCATTGGAGCTTTCAATGATGCAGTCAGCTAATCTTGCCAGACTGACATGGAATATTTCATTTCTTTAGCGCCACTGAGCTATAAACAGGGTCTGTTTGGTGTCAATGAGTTTCCAGTTATCAGTCTTTCTGAAAACAGCAGTTTTTTAGAAACAGTTTTTGTAACTTCCAATATTAAGAAAAAAATAACAAGAGGAATAGCAGAAATTATGAATAGTTTAGGCTAATTATTCAAACACTTGCATGCAACCTTAACATCTCAAAACCAAAACTTGGAAACTCACAAGTCACAACAATGAAAGTAAACTAGCCCTTGGAAGTGGTTAAGGTCCTTATTCTGGGCAACTTTCTCCCTTTCATTAAATTGTTAGTGTCCATTTTCTAGTGGACTTGAAACAGTCATTGTTGGACAATTTCGAACTTTTGGTGGTCACAAACTGTTCTCTTCTGCTTATTAATTGCGCAGTAGTAGGCAACAACGCCTTTCCAATCAAGGGTCTAATGTAAATAGCCTCTCTGGTATTGCAAGGAGTAAGTGCTTACATTTGATTCCCATATCCTGCCATAGGCAGGTGCCTCGTGAGAGGCACCGGGTAATATGGTGTGGCGATGAGTTGATAAGTATTAATAGCCCTGATTTACTCAGGATGATGATGAAGTTAAAGCCATGGATGAGTAATTAATGTGTATATCAAAACCCACATCAACAATTCAACATATAACTATGATGGTGTCTTACCTGTCCAGCACATAACTATGTTAAAGAAGATGACGTTGTTTAGCATATAAATTTATCTGTTAAATGGGGCATGGGATACTGACATGTTTTTGTCTACTACACAGTCAGTAGCCCTAGAGTAAATGTAGTGGTAAGCTCCAAGTGTGAAGCTGTTATTTGAAGTTCAATGATTATGAGGGAGTTCTTTGAAATAAAGCCTATATGCCTTGATGGTTCTTGTTTTTTGTTTTGTTTTATTTTAATTTTTGTGTATTTTTTTTCGTGGTTAGCTAGTTCGCCAACAAGTCATTTGTCAATGTTTGAATCTCAACCATGTTTGCTTCACATGATGGTAGGTTGATATAGAACTCGGGCAGTTCATGAAAGGATACTCAGAGGGGCGCATCCATGAAAATGGTTGGCCACAAATGTTTAAGCTGAAGGATTGGCCATCACCAAGTGCTTCCGAAGAGTTCCTATCATGCCAAAGGCCTGAATTTATCAGTAAAGTTCCATTTCTTGAATTTATTCATTCAAAGTGGGGACTTCTGAATGTCGCTGCTAAACTGCCTCATTATTCCTTGCAAAATGACGTAGGCCCTAAGATATTCATCTCTTATGGCCTACGTGAAGAGTTAGGTAGAGGTGACTCAGTGAGCAATCTCCATTTGAACATGCGGGATATGGTGAGCTTTTCTCTCTCTTCTTCTCTGTTGTTCTCTGAGTTTGAAAATGACGGGGAAATATGCTATATGCTATGTAACCACTGGTAGAAACTTCATGATTAATGGCATTATTACCTATATTTTGTCTAACAATGCATTATTTGAAATAATAACTGGATATTGTTGTGCTGGAGCTTTCATCTTGGCACCTTTGTTCTCTGATGGCATTTCTTCCATAGACCTTCTCTGTGTGAGAGCTTGAAGTGCACATATAGGCAACCAAGCTAAATGCAACTAACACTATTTCGTTTCGAATCAAGTGAATAAAACTATGTAAAAGTAGACTTGTCTAGAAAACGTCAGACAAGCAAAATTGGGTAAAACTAGTGTGAAGATTTATGTTCACTGACTACTGTTATGAACTTCCGGAAAAGTATGCCAGTGGAAAATAACAGTGGGACTTTCATAGAATTAACTTTTTAAACTAATACAACTTTATATACTTCCTCTATCCCACTAAAATTGTGCTAGTTGACTTTTCACACATATTAACTTACATTACACTTGTGATCTAGAATTATTTGGAGAGAAAAACATATAATGGAGATTGCACAACAAAGAATCTAGACATTCAAAATAAAAATTGAAACAATCTTAGTGGGATAGAGGGAGTACTTTTTCATAGTTTTGTTGATTAACAATGTGTTGACAAACATTGCAAGGGTTTTCGACTATGTGGGATTAGCTTGATGCATCATTTGATTTAATCATTAAGCTTTATGTATGATCTAAAATTAAGGATTGTTATCATGTACAAGTGTTCTGTTGCAATTGTTCTTAGGCCTTTCTCCACTTAAAAGAAAGAACTTTCTACTGTTACGCCTATGTCCTCAAATATTCCAACTTTATATTGAACTCATTTTCTAAAGCACTTGATGCAAGAGCAGCATCCAACATAGATGATGTGTGCCCACGAGATCCTTGGCTTAGTGATTGTTTTGTCACTATAGGAATTTCCTAGTAAAGTTGTAAGTCCAAGGAATCAGAACTTCCTGGAAGTGCCAAAACTTGTAAGGTTAAATACAAGAAATTCTACTTCCTATAGAACTTCCACTTACATGAGAGGACCTAGTTAAGCAACTTCCCCCTTTATGTGGGAAATAGAACTTCCTCCATTTTTGGCCTACCAAACAAGTCATCAGTGTGAACCTATCTTGTTAACCAAAAGGCCACTTAATTTTCATTTTTTTTTGGTGCGGGGGGTGTGGGGGGGGGGGGAAGGAGATTGGTATCCCTGTATATATTTTTGATGTACTTTATGAATAGTATATGTGTTGTACTAACGTAAGTTTGTAACTGAATTTACTTGGTGCCTGCCTGCCAGTGATCTGGTTTCCAGCTTTTGAATTTAAGATGTTTGGAGATATCTCTCGAAATACTTAAGTCATTATGCTCTTGAATATGTATGTAGGTATATCTATTGGTACATTCTTGTGAAGTGGAACTCAAAGGCTGGCAGCGGGCAAATGTTGAGAAGATGCAGAAATCTTATGGAGAACCTCAAGTGCAACAGTCATCTGGAGATCTATGCAGAGTCATGAATGATGATAATCCACTTGGTTTCCCTGTTGATGAACATGATAGACAAGATGCGTGTAGGGCTAAGCTAGACATAAATCTAGATCAGCAAGTAGAGGAGGCAGAATGCCATACCAATGACCTTGAATGTGAGAACACTGATGGAGGAGACATTTCTTGTGATACTTATCCAGGTGCCATTTGGGATGTCTTTCGCCGACAGGACATTCCAAAGTTAGCTGAGTATCTAAGAGCACATTGGAATGAGGTCGGGAAGTCTGATGTGGTTCTTAATGGTCCGGTGAGTAATTACTTGCCAATTGCCATAGATACATTAATATTCTTTTGATACTTGTTGCTGATCCTAATTTTTGAAATCTTAGATCACACGCCCTCTTTTTGATGAAGCAGTGTATCTCACAGCACATCACAAAGAAAAGCTGAAGGAGGAATTCGGTATGAATGACAGTTCCCAGTGATAGTTGGCATTTTCCACATTGCTTCTTTGTATATCTCCAATTTGCAATATGTTTGGGTACAATTGTTCATGATATCCTAGTGTCCTACTGATAAGATTTGCATTGCGATAGTTTAGGAGAACTATTACTTGCTTGTCTTGATGTTTTGGATCCATCAATTAGCAAGAGTAACTCTTAAATCACTTCGCTTTAGCTAAAATAGTTTTGCATATTCCGACTACATGTGTGCATTGTGTTTTAGATCTCTTATTTGCTTGGAGGTCTTATTAGCTTTTCATGAGACAAATTGATTGGATAGCAATTTGTTTTTTTAATTTTTGCCAGGGGTTGAACCATGGTCATTCCAACAGTACTTAGGTCAAGCAGTTTTTATCCCTGCTGGATGTCCATTCCAAGTTAGAAATCTTCAGGTGAGTTCATTAGAATCCTTTGGTTTTATTTGTGTATGAGGTATTGCACTGGTATGCCCATTGTTGATGAACATTTTTGCTGCTTGGTTTTCCATTGCTTCTATTATTATGCTGGTATATATGTCCTTGGCTGCGGTTGAAATTTGCACATTATCAGGACCCACACCCATTTCGATAATGTTTGTGTACTGGATGTCTGCCTAGTAGTGTAAGAGAGTTTTTCTTTAGAGATTGTTTAGACCTGTTGAGACTGGTTTGCATTTTGACAGTCAAGGCTAGTAAACCACTTTGTATCATGTGTTCACCTGTTTGTATCCCATAAACAGCCAAGATGTTGTAGAAGGTGTCGGTTCTTTCCTACAGCAATATACCTTAGAAATAGTCTACATACGCTGTATTAGTATCCCACTGCTTTTCAATGCTCACGAAAGAGAGAACAAATGAAATCCACATCATGTGTTCTCGAGGCAAGGTTTACATGAGCATACATCTGTTTATGCTATGTGAAGCTATATTCATTATCTAAGAAATTCTGTTTATCCCACTGCTTTTTAATCCTCACGAAAGAGAGAACAAATGAAATCCACTTCATGTGTTCTCAAGGCAAGGTTTACATGAGCATACATCTGTTTATGTTATGTGAAGCTATATTCATTATCTAAGAAATTCTTAGAAATAAAATCATCATGCCCATTGTGGTCCTCAATTAATAGTCCAGATATTTCTTAAACTATGTAGTTTCTTAAGCCACCTACTTTTGTGTGGGTTCGGGTGTGGTTTATTTGGCTTCTCTTTGGGCCAAAGCTGCAGGGGCTTTTTGGGTGGTAATTTTTACTGATATTTAGCGGCATTGGGGGGATTTGTAATTAGTGATTCAATTTGTATCTAGCTTATTTGAGGATTTCTCGTCCTCTTAGCTTGTAATTATCTTCTTTTTGGTTATACAAAAAAAATGTAGTTTGTGGACTTCTCTTATGAGCGATGACTATGTTTGGTAAGTGAAGTTAGATGTGAACCTGGCTCTGATTTGAAATAATGCGAAGATGTTTATACTTTATCAACATGTGATACGAGTCACATAAATTTGGATAACTTTGCAGTCTACAGTACAACTGGGCCTTGATTTCTTATCTCCTGAGAGCTTAGAGCAGGCAGTAAAATTGGCTGAAGAGATACGTTGTCTCCCTAATGATCATGCTGCAAAGCTTCAAATGGTAGAGGTAAGTAAAAAGGATTCCCTGTTGATTTGTGGTATACAGGATTTAGCTTAACAAGCTTCTTGCGTGTGTATGCGTTTGACAAGGGGGAGAGATTTCTCACTTTCTTGTGACCTCAGGTTGGAAAGATATCACTCTATGCAGCTAGTTCGGCAATTAAAGAAGTCCAGAAGCTGGTGCTTGATGAAAAGTGAGCAAAAAGAAATTGTTCGAAAACAATTTTGTTTTAATTTCTGAAAATTTAGATCTCTTACCATTTGATAAAAGTGGTACATTGTTGATGGAAAACTCACATGATCCTTTGTCGGTTTTCTATCTCTAACCTTTCAAAAATGCTTACTTCCGTGTTTCATAATTTGGATATGTTACTGTGCTACAGGCTTGGTGCTGAGCTTGTGTTTGAGGATCGTAATCTGACTTCAATGGTTTCAGAGAACTTGGAGAGAATTGTCAGACAAAGACAAGTCGCCTGTGCTTAATAAGATGTACTTGCATCATTTGGTAACTTAACCTTGCTACTTCTGTCTGTTTCCTGTTCAATTTTTTATATTGTTCTATGTCTTTTTTGACACTTCTGCACTGGGTATCCTTCTTTTTAAATGAGGGTCGCGCGGGGGGGTTGTTAATTGGGAAATGTGTTGTTGATGCTCATTGGTTTAGTTTCTTGGTCTAATGATATGTCTACATCATAAAGAAGCATATATGATTCATTCAATTCGTCCATTCACACTGCTTCACCTACATGCTTGTCTTCTTGTTTTCTGGAGTACGATGGGCTCTGCAGTTGCTTGCATCCTTTTTATTGGTCATAATCATAGATGGCTTCTTTGTGCTTTGCACTTTGCAATGGAGTTCATCAATCTACCAACCACCTTGTTTGTACATTACATATAAAGATATAATTAGCTCTTTTCTTCTCCCCTGCTCACTTGTTCTTTCAGAAACCCAATAATCATAGAATATACTTCTTATTCTTCTATATTTATAGTTAGCTGTTTGGATTGTAGTAATAAAAGTTAGTACGTAATTTCTTTCTGTGCCACATATTAGAAATAATGTTAATGACTACTTTATTTTAATTTGATTGAAATGACAAAATTTTATCCACCTGAAAAAAGAAATTGGATGTATGCATGCACGAAACAAGGGAAAGAATAGTTGACATGTCTACTCGCTCATGTACACTTTATGAAGTGAGACTGAAAGAAGCGCCAATCTTGTAGAAGTCTTCTTTCACCCTTTGCCATTCTGATTCTGGGGCTTGGGCATTCAGTGTATATAGCCTTCCTTTTTGAGCACAACAGACAGCAACATTATGACGCTGAAATGAGGGGCTATCAACCCTAAATTCCAGCTCATAATAACTAATCTTCCTCTGCGGGTCCCCTCTCAGGTTTGATTGTAACAACATAGCCTTCACATCTGGGCGTCGACTGGAGCCTGTTATGGATTTAATCAACAGATCTCCTACCTCTTTAGGCCCCCCAAATGCTTCAATCCTGTCAACAAAGTATGGCTCCAAAACCTATGAGTTGCTTTAGATTGTCCAAATATTAGTTAGGCTTTGAGATTTTGTTTGGTTTGACTTGAAACAAGTTTGGGTGGATGTGCATCCTTTTCTAGAAGTTGTGCGAAAAATCTAGTGACATTTGTTGAAGCATGATTGCATTTTCCTTATCCTTCATCGACTTGTTCATTGTTTGACAAGCCATGAAATTGAGAGTTAAGATTAATTAGTAACTACAACAAAACTTAATTACCTGAAGTCAAGTGGCACTGGTGAAACAATCACACTAACGTTAAGCTCGCCGGTTGAGCCAGGAGGACCAAAGGCAATGATTGGTTCATTCACATTTCTCTGACGTCGGTTGCTGGATTTGAGGGGAAGGGGGTCAAGTGATCTTTCTAGCTCTGCTTTTTCAGCTGCTCGATAAAACACTGTTTGGTCTGCAACCCATGTTTCAGGGTATATGAACTCTGTTTTTGTCCATAAAACATGCAATATTTTCAGCAACGACAAGAAAGGTGGCAAACAGAAATCATTGACGAAATTTTTGATATGGTTGGTCATCAAAATTGCAGGTACATTCAGACATACTAACCAAATCCTTCGTTTGGTTCAATGCAGCGAAAATACCCTCTTATCGGATACAGCACATCCAGTTTCAGACTTCGGCCGGTTTCTGGTGAAAGTCCTAGGAGAAAGCTCGTGATTCCAGTGAAATTAGCACCTATGGCCACCAATGAGGCTGAACCAACTCCTAGTAAGAGCCGCCTTTGGAATGTTGATGCTAGTGGTGCAAATTGCTCAGCTGGTGGTCTTCCATATTGGGTCCCGTTTTCTTTCCGGTCACCGGAGGATTGTGTAAGATATGTTCGGTGGGAGTTTGTCGATTTTGACGCAAGGTAGTAACAGTGGTGTTGCAATGCCATTGTTGCTCCCTTGGGTTACAGAGTCCTTGTATGATACCTTTATGCTCTAAAGAAAATGTATTTATGTACCTTCTTGTCGAATTAGATCAGGAGGAAATGTGTTCATAGTGATTCTACTCGTTGCAGTCTTGGAAGATAATGCTATGCAACTTTTGTGGCTCTCATTATTTGATGCATTAAAGCTCAAAAGAGAGAAGGAAATATGTGGGCCTCAAAAGTCCCATATCTCTTTGTATAAACTATACAATGATAGTAAAGCTTAATTTGGTACTACCATGTGGTAGACTGGTTGCGTTAAGGGTCCGTTTAGCATGTTTTCTTACCGACTCCAACTTCATCCTATCATACATCTAAAAGTAGAAACTATTGTACTTCCTCCGTTCTACAATTTTTTTTTTTTTTTAATTTTTAAGAAGTTAAATAGGGTTAAAAGTGGGCATTATATTCCCCCCGTTCCATTCAAATCTTTACGTTTTGATTAGCATGTAGATTAAGAAATTTTATTTTGGTCTTTGACTTCTCAAAATTCTCTTCACACTCACATGTGAGGGGTGGGTGGGTGCGTATAAAGTATGGGTACATGGAGCAGTGTGGAACCTCATCAAAATTCAGAAGTCACAAACAATACCAACATCTTCAGAATCGTGCTTACATTATCTTATGTGAGAATCATAAATTACCGTAACGCAAGTAATTACAACCGACATATCATATTCTAACTGACCTGTTGGCCCGCCCGGCCCGAAACATGAACCAACTTCAATTTCAAGAGGACAAACTGGAGATCTTATTATAGGTACATGAGTTGTGTTGTGAAAACCAATACTCACTGTTGTTTACACATCAGTAAACATCTCTCTATATTGCAGATAATTGTTCTACACTGACTGTCACTTCTCACAGATGATTGTTTGTATTCTTATGAAGGTATAGTTCCCTTCCCATTTAAGTTAACTTTAAAAGGCCAATTTGATGGTCATGTAAGTAATGATAGTGCGTAGTTGAAGAGAGAGATTGCATCATTCAGCTTAGCCCATGAGCTCTTCCATCATCCCCTGTCAGGAAAAACAATATGTTGAGTCAAAAATGTAATTTACCAGTAAATTTACCTTTTACAAATTATAAATTGTAGAAGTGCTTGTAATTGTCAACTTACCTGGAAGATGTAATGCTCTGCATCAGTTCGTTTGAGGAAATGGATCGAGTGACGGGCAAGGTTGGTATCACGGTCTCCCATTGCTGTCACTCCGATATCATCTAAGACTCTTACTTTTATGTAGGGATCTTTAGGTGGCACCATGTCCTAACAAACAGTCATTCAGCATCCATTTTTACCAAGGGTGTGCTTTTCATATTCAAGCAAGAAAGTGCATAGCAAACATGAAATGAAATGTAAGGCAGGCATGGGGGAAATAGGATGCATACCACGGTCAAATCAAGGCCATCCATCTCCCTCATATATGATTGCAAAGCTGTGGAGTGACTCTTAAAATAGCGTTTTTCAGGATCACTTAACTTCAGTTCAATTTCCTCAGGAAGTACACGTCCCAACTTCCAGCTTAGGCTCTTTATAATTTCTGCTCGTTTATACCTGCGTCGATCCAGAAACTGACACTTGGTAGGTAATGAAGTTAACCCAAGTTCACAAAGGAATGATTAGATGGATTGGTTGGACTGCTAGGGAAAAGGTGAATGAGAAAATGCTTACACATAAGCCATTAGGCAGCGCTTGTTGCGTAATAGAGAAAGATGGTGGATAAGCATTCCAAAGTGGTCAGCATTTCTTGCTGATTGGACGTCCAATCCTTCTTCCTGCATTTTCCTGCCAAATGATTCAGCTTGTTAGGGTCAAGACTCAATTATTAGTGAGTATTGAGAATGAGAGGAGAAAAAGGAGCATGGTTGTGGCATCAACAGTCGCAATACCAGACACCAGTCAGTTGGTGAATAGGTTATTAGAAGGACAAACAGGAGAGGAAGTTTAGTAAATTTACATACTTATATAAGTTACAAAAAGAGGTATGCTTCGGCTTTGTCAACATGGTGAAACAAAGAGAGGCAGACTGAAGGAAGGCAATATTAATTATATGCATTGCTCCAGGTCCTGAACCTCAAGCAGCTTGGAGAAGCATGGTATGACAGGACAGACAGTTTTTGAATAATATAGGCACAAACAGATGATTGAAGTGAGAAAGGGCAAATTAAATAGTAGAGCTGTACCTGGTAAGTTCATAAAATTGACTGTAGTGCACAGTACATTCTTTGATCACTTGGCTAAATATGTCATCCTGGTTGACGAGAATGAAATTAATGGAAGTAGAGTACAACCTCAAAACCACAATCATAGTAAAGCTAAAATGAAAAACAGCCAATGCAGATGGACCAAAAGATTTCCAGATTTCATACAAGGCGAAAAGACGCAGAACAAACATTAGAGTACAGAGTCTCTGCTGTTTATTTATGCCAATACTAAAAGAAGATAAAGCATATCTTGAAACAAGAGTGCGCAATGGGCATGCAACGTTGAATCAATGACAAACATGTTCCAGCAGCGAAAATTGAAGGATGTTTACAATTCTCATTTGATGCAATAAGGAAACGGTTTCTGACAAAGATTAAAACTCGTCTTCATCTACGGAGAAATCAACAATAATGATTGCTGATATCTATAGGGAAGACACCATAAAATTATTTATGACAAGTGGGAGAACATACAAATTCATGTAGTGCAAATTTCTGTAATTATCATAAGCTACTATTGAGAAATTCAATACAAATGCACTGATGTTACAACCTTGAACCCACTACAATGGTTCTGATATGCAGCTGAAAAGACATTAGCTACACGTCAAATCTTCTACTAAGTAATCAAACTTCAGAAAACTCATCATATGGAACTGTTGCAGGATAATTGGACCACCATCTGCCATCCCAAATAACAATACTAATAATGAATGTGCTAAAGAATTTGTTAGTAATTCTCAAAGACTTAGTGGGGGGCGGGGGGAATGGCACCAAATATATTTTCCGGTTGAAATCAAAGTTCATCTAGATCTCCACTCATCGTGGAATTAATGTTATTAGAAGCATTTACTTGTAATCTTAAATTTTCACAGTAAATAACTTTTCTTGCAGATCACTTATCGAAACCATCCTAGTTATAGTTGGGCCACAAATTGACCAAAGTAAAACATAAATACATCACCCAGCCATGGGTAAACCAAACAAAACACATCAATTGTGTCAAATCAAATCATCCAACGGAAACGGAAGAGAAAAGGCATCAAATACTTGAATAACTCACAAATCAATCACCCAGCAAAGAAGATCCCAATTCATGTAATTCACAGTAATCACTTGAATAACTCACAAATCAAATCA
The DNA here is from genome assembly GCA_030267885.1 of Mesembryanthemum crystallinum. Classification (NCBI taxonomy): domain Eukaryota; kingdom Viridiplantae; phylum Streptophyta; class Magnoliopsida; order Caryophyllales; family Aizoaceae; genus Mesembryanthemum; species Mesembryanthemum crystallinum. The sequence goes on from BSSO01001272.1 coordinate 15,394, forward strand.
CCCAGTAAAGAAGATCCCAATTCATGTAATTCACAGTACTATAGTACACAAAAAGAGAGCCTCACATTGAAACGAGTAAGCTGCCCAGGATCCGCTGACGCAAGCTCTTTCACTAACTGGCATGCCCTTTTGCCATAAATATCTTGAGCCTCCATTCAAGCCTCGCCTGTCATTGGGGCATTTTATCAAACAGTTGGAATGCAACAATCATTTCAAACACAATCTGATATAATCATTGAAACCCTAATCAGTATAATAAAGTATGAACTGTTAAATTAACCTCATTAATCAATCAACATACCTCCAAAACTCTTCCCTCGTTGTAAAAAAGGATTTACGACTAATTTACAGGGAGCCAACAAGAAGAAATTAATGAAAGCTGCAAATTTAAGAAGTGGGTAGTGAAATTGAATCAAAGGGTTTGATAAGATGAAGATTTTGAGAGGAGAAGAGAGAGAAACTAATGCTTTTTGATTACGAGTTTTTGGTTTTCTTGCCTCTCAACTCTCAAGCACCACTTTTTCTTAACCCAGAAAATAAAAGCTAAACTGGTAAATAGCGCGGGTAAATAATTTTGGAATTTTGAAAATCTCCCGCTTTTTATATAGGCTCCGACTTTTTCTTTACCGTTGCCCGTAAAGGTGAGATCTGGACGGGTCAATCAGTTCGGGTCGTATAATGAGCGGATATAGATAAATCCAGATTTGATCACCTCCTATTATTAGACCAAGACATAAGAGTAAATGAGTAGCGTAGTGACGCACTCCTCACTTGTCCTTGGTGCAATAATTTTTTTTTTTTTTTTACCAAAAACAATAATACATATATATATTCCATTTTATATTTTGAAGGCAAAAAATAAGTGTCTTTCATAACTACTTGAGAAAGTATTAGAGTCGTGATTACAATCCGTAGCTTAAACAAAAAAAAAAAAAAAAATCATATGGTGATTTGCTACACATGAGGGACTGGAACTCCACCAATTTGAACGTACTTGACTACCACTTACATACAGTCGTGCATGTTACACTAGTATGTATCCCTATGGCCTATACATATATACAAATAAATACAACTACGGTCTACATTGTAGCCCAATGGATTAGCAAGGGAAACCCTAATAAGCAGCTTTCGATTGTGAAAGAGTAGGAAGAATTATAACTTCAAAAAATTAACCAAATAATTCAGCATCACTCATTGATAGAAGTATGGAATATACATGAGCCACGCAGTGGCAATAACAATAATGATGATGCTACAGCAGACACAACAATGTACACATATGGATATGGGCACATAACCATAAGCAGCGTAGCTTAAGCACCTTTTTCGCAAAGAGATCTATGTAAGTTCATCGGGTCCATATATAAGCAACAATGTAATGTACACAAATAATCTTTGCGCTTGGGACAATGATGCAGCTATAGAGGTAATAAGCGAAGCACGTCAATTGCTGGTTGAAAAGTCTTCCCTAACACAATAAATCATGATACCACTTTGTTTGAATATGAATCTTAATTATTGGCANAAAAAAAAAAAAGGAAATTGTATAACTGTTGGGAGTCTTAATAGTGTAGGACTGAATAAAGGTCAACCAAGTACAGGTCGGATTTAATAATCAATCCCTAGAGTCTTCCAAGTCCATCTACCAATCCTTGTTTAACATGATTACAAATTTTATACACACCTTGGTCTCAAGACCTCTCAGGTGTCCAAATTTTGTGGGTTATAACCTTTAGATAGAGCGTTCTATGAGCACATTGAGTTTTCTAACACAAATGATCCTGGGGACTAAAGGTAATCCAATAGACCTCTTATTTCCCCCAAAAGGATTCCTAACACCATGCATAATTGTCGCCTACACTGTTTGGAGCCTCGTGAGTGGGTGACTTATAGTAAACATAACCCGGTAGAGATCAATATCCAACATTATTGTAAAATGAACACTTTGATCACAAAACCTCCCAAACACTCAATTTATGTGGATTATACCCTTTACATTGGACACTAGTTATTACCCATGAAGGATTCGGGGATGAACGACTACCAAAGCGGCCCCCTTTGCCCCTAAAAGAACTTATCCAACGCCTTTTATATCATATTACTTGCACACAAACGCATGTTGTTGTGCCGTTTTACATACATCAGCTAACTAAAACTAATTTTACCAAATACCTTACATTCAGCTTGTGCTTCTAACTTCTAACGAACTAGCTAAATACTCGATTTATTGGCCTCAACTATTTTTTCAGCTATCGGTTAGCTAACACAACTAGAATGTGTACCTGTGTGGACCACAGTACTACACACAAGAAAGCCCCCCATAACCTGACCATTGTGTTAAAATCAGGGTCAACATACATCAGCATATATGAGATTATGAGTAGAGAGCAACATCAACGTAGAACGTAAAGTAAATTGGACTATGCACAACTCTATCAACTCAGCAACATTGTAAAGGGAACTCTGATTTGGTATGTCTAGGCAGGATCCTCAGCTAACACTATCAAAGACGAACAAAATACAAACATTGTACTGTAGGAAACCGAAAAATATTCATTCAAATGAAAGGAATTCTCAATTGGCAGCTATGTAACAACTTTTTTCCAGCCTTTACCTGTAACTAGACAACCTTTATATGAACAATTCCACGGAACAATGTTTCGAAGAATGAAGAACAAAGAACAAGGAGACTCGGCCAGAATTTTCTAACTCGCAATTGATTCCTCTCGCTTTAACACACAGCCCGGAATATGGTGTCGAAACTTGCAACTCTCGTTTAATTTTCTCTTCAATAATCTGCAACTTCGGACCTGACTGCTCTACAGCTCTAATTCCACCTAAAAAGCTTTCTAGCTGTGTATACTTATATGTACAGTTTCATCAATGCACAAAATCAACAAGCTCTCTATCATGACACTTTCAGTCTTACCTTCCGAATATCTGCACTGAATACGCAGTTCTGTACAGCACCAACTCCACCTATCAAGCACCATAATGGAGCAAAGGTGGATTCCAGATACTGACACAGATTCGGATATTCACATCTCTAACACCTGGCTAGGTCAACATCTCCTCTTAAGGTGCCTGAGAAGGATGGGAAGATTTGGAAAGCCCTAGCAGTTCATGAGCCGCTGCACCTGTTTTGATCTGGACAGGTCCATATGGAGGATTTCCCATTGTGCTGGTCTTGCCATTACACGTCGACCCATCAGCTCCCCTCTCCTCAGAACCCATGGGGACATTTGGGGACATGGAGCTCTTGTTGCGTGGTTGACGAGAACGCTTTGACTTTTGGTCTTGTGCTTGTGTGGTTGATGGAGAGCGCTTTCGACTTTGCCTTACTGGGTTTAAGAACCCGATTTCTAGAGCTTCTAGTGCCTTGGTTGTAAGCGGTCGGTTCCTAGTGCTTTGCCTCCTCGGCTGTTGGTCAAACCCTCCATCCTTGCTAGCTGCAGTACTCACTAGGGACTCTGTAGTATCAGAATCCTTGGGTTTCTCAACATCAGAACACTGATTAGTGTTATTATCCACCAGTTTTTCCACCTTTTGTTTCGGTTTTTCAGCATCAGAAACCAAAACAACATTATTTTCCACTGCTTCCATCTTTTGGCTTGATTTGTCAGCCTCAAAATGTTGGTTGGCTTCATTTTCCCTTTCTCCCACGTTTACTTTGTTGTCAATCTCAGGTTCGGTTGGATGAGGTAATAAGTTCAAATCTATAACCTTCTCTGCTCTAAGCGCCCTTTCATTCTCCTTGAAACAATCAGAATTGACTTGGTTTCCATTCAAACTTTCCTCAGGAACCTTCTTGTTCAAGCTTTCCTCAAGAATCTTTTTGTTCAAACTTTCCTCAAGAGTCTTCTTATCTGAAGACCCTGGAACTGATGACACGTCTGCAGATAATACTTTCACACGAGGCTGGCTTGTTTTAGGAGGAACAGCATTCTTACTCGTACCTCTATGAGCACCGTTCTTGTCTCCAGCTGGTAAGCTCAAAACGTAAGTCACATCTGACTCAACACAAGAGGATAATCTCCGTCTCTTTGTGACTGTACCTGGGCAGTTTGACAAACCAGGTCTTACACGACGGCTGAATTGATGTTTTATGGCTCTCGATTTTTGCTGAGCTGACATATTGGCATCAGCTGGCCTTTTTGACGTATCCAAGCTATCATTTTGTAGTAATCCTTTTCCATGGGAAGAAGTTGAACTTTGAAGATCATTTGGCAGAGCAATATCAGCATTACCATGCAACTGTGTTTCAGCTTTTCTCAAACGACGAGACAGGTTAGAGGATCTTTTAGCTTCAAGAGGCAAGCTCCTCAATTCTCTCACTTTGCATTGGTTATCTTCATAAGCAAGGCTCGTGTCCACTACAGTGAACTTGGTAAGATTTGAAAGCCCTGTAGAAACACGAGGCTTGAGGTAACAAGGACGATCGTGATCAGAAGGAACTGGACCATCCGAATTCACCTCTACAGCCCACCCATTTTGTTCTTCTTTGGAGCTGTTGCTAGGTCTAGTTTCATCAGCCTCCAGCTCGAGAAGCTCTGGTTCACTACCCACTTTTGCCAAGACATCACTAACAGAATCGAAGTAGTGGTCTCCTTTGGTTAGCTTCCTCCTCGAGAATTTCTTGATCCCGGGCATAAGGAAGACCAAACAGTTCTTGGATCCTGTGTAACCATCACCCCCCCTTGGTTGCTCGGAATGCCACCCTCTTGCCAACAAACGGGGCCAAACTGCTTCCCAGAAGAGATCATTTGATCGAGCTTTGCTAAGCCGGAAATCTCCTGTCAGATACTTGACTATCTCAGCACGTGTAAGAGAAGAACAGGCTTTGCCAGAAGGCATTTCAGGACGATTAGCATTCATCTGATGGCTATTATTCTTTGAGCTGTCCACCACAAAAGTTGTAAGGTCATCCTTTCCCTTCCCTATTCCTACAGCTTCTACTAAAGCTCGGATGCCAACCAAGGTCTTGAGCATGGAGACATATTCATCTAATGAAGTCCGTCCTTCTGCAAATGCCCTTGAGGCCTGATAACAGTTCACACATTGATAAGAGAGGAATGCTTATATATGCCATGTGTCTTCTAGTAAAACATAATCATTTAAAAAAAGAGGAAAAAAATAACCTATAAGATCATAAAATTCTCTGAAGGTACAATAGATAATGTGTTTTATTTTCCGTTCTTCTTTCAAAAGAAATATCAATGGAAACAAAAAAGGCCAAATCTAATGAAAACAGCAGAGTAGAATCAACAAAGCGAATATGGTGTATAAGTGGAGTGTTTCTCTCTTTACTAAAACACTTCAGTTTTTTCTACCTACTATGAACTCTAACTTCTCATTGTTCAACTTCTCTTTTCTATGTTTCTTTCTTTCTCGTTCTTCTTCCTCTTTTCTTTTTCTTCTCTCCCTTAAATATGTTTGCCATCCTCTTTGGAGAAGCGGAGCAAACTCGCAACACAAAGATACAAACACACACATTACTCTAGTGACATAATGAATGATGCTAAAGTAGTGAAGTACCTCCAAAAATTTAGTTCTGGACTGTTCACAGAGATGTGGGAGCAACCGAGAATAGAGTTCCTGCTGCCTATATCCTGTGAAAAACCTGTGCCCAAGTACACACTTCCTGTTTCTCATCTTCCGGCACTCTGTCCATTTACGATATTCATCAGACCCATAAAACCGACCATAATAGAAAGACAGTATTTGCCCCATGTCTTTGCTGTCCATAAATTGCCTTACTAGAAGAAGATTCTTCCCAAAGATATACAATCCAAGAAGGAAACAATCAGCTTCAAAATCACTCCAGGAGTCAGTTGACTGACCAGGGACTATGCAGTACAAATTACGGTCAGATGTTTGATTAGCGCCATCAACTTTGACAGTTGGTTCTTTCTTTTGCAATGAAGCCTGGCTCATTGCTACATTTTCAGAATTCAAAGGCCCGTTTGTAGAAATTGCACAAGGATTGTTGATAAACTCAATCTTCTCTTCTTTGATTGGATTTGCCTGATTGCAGACCCACATCACTGGTATGGGAAGTCCCATTAGAAAAGAATGGGAAGCATCATGGACATTTTCAGAATCAGCTGGATTCATCATCAGATGAAGAAGTTCAGCCTCGCCTAATATAGGAGGGACTTCCACCTGATACTCATCACCAACTCGTGGATGAACCAGCGGTTCTCCAAATATGTCACTTGTGTCAGGAGAATCTGGTGAACCAGAAGAATCAGAAAATGGTTCAGGTGAACTTTTGTCTGCTTGATCCATGTGATTCGAGTCCATCTGCAGAAGCAATGTGCACTGTCAGTACTCAGTAGTTATCCTGACAAGGGACTTTTTGGAAAACCAGGTACATATATGCATTGAAAGTTGAGACAGCTCTTGATGAACATGCATTGCTCCAATTTGCAAGGAACAAACCAAACAAATATGAACTAACTTGATCAATGTGTTCAACAACTAATGAGTTTCAGTTCGGAATAATTTTTTTTCCCCAACTTCAAAAAGATGCAAACAAGATGAAGTTATTTTCTTTCATTTTTTTTTTATAAACAAAATGGAAAAAAAAAAAAAAGAACAGACTGACTCTTTATTAAGACATCAGAAGAATGGCCTTTTCCTTTGCATATGTCGTACATTAAGAGAGGTTTTATGCAAGATCTGAGGAGAAAAAATATTTTAAAAAATATAAAAAATTGGATAGGTAATAAGTATAAATAGATTTCAAAATTCCATTTGTCCTAGTCGTCTCCAAGGAGACTCTATTATGACAATCACTAAGTATGGCCTTGAAGCACTTGAAAGTCAGAAGAAACCTAAAAAGATCAATACAAACAAGCTAAGGTGTTGCAAGGTACTCAGAAGTCAGAACGGCAATGAGCACTTTGCGCGCTGGTAGTGCACAATAAACACTACACAATCAGATAAGCATGTACTCGTCTTTTTAATCTATTTTCTTCGTACACATTTGGTTTTGTTGCCCTACTAACGTCCTATGCTATGTACCCAGGCTCTTCATTCCAACCGAAGTACCTACATTAGATCCTCTGGCATCCAAAGTTATACGTTGGATGTATCAAACTAGAACAATTACAGATGAGAGTTTTTAAGATTAACTAGGTCAGACCCTCAGATTCATATCTGTACCTGTCCTAGTCGTTGTTCCCAAGCTGAGTAACACAGAATGAATAGTCGACTCAATATCCACGCATTGTTTCCTACTGTCTTAATGGCAATAAATCAGAAATGCTAACCATGTACATCATCTAGATGCAACAAGTATAAATTCATTTCATGTAAAAAATGATGAAACCACCTTGATCCCACATCTGATCAATACAGGTTTGATGTTCCTACAGGGTGGAAGCAACAGGAGACAAATTTCTTGAATTCAACAATCCCAAATTGACATATATATATATCCCTAAATATCAAGAAACTGTGAACACCAAGTTACCCAACAAATTCAGGATTCTTGAAATTGAAATTACCAAAAAATTCATGTAAACAAAAACCTAATAATCCCAGAAAAACTCTTCTACAAACAATTTGGTTATATCAAAACCTTCAACCCAAACCCGTCATCGGGGTCAAATGGTATCCCCCAGGAAGACAAGCTCCCAACTTTCTCTCTCCTCCTCAAAACCCAACTCCCACGAAGTGAAGATTTCTAATGAGCACAAATTGACAACAAAAGAACAGTCAACAACATCCAAAAGAAACCCAGAAACCAAATACCATCAAAAACTATAAAAACAACTTCGATACCACCAACAAAGCATCATTTCCAGATCCATTATCCGCCCAAAATTTGAACGAAAACCACCAACCAAGCTAAACAAAACAAACATATCACCAATACAAAACATGTTCAAAGCATAAATTACTTACCAAAAAACCATATAATTCAACTTTGAAACAACACAAACACCTACACAAGCAAAGCAGCAAAAGAAGAGCAAATTCGAACAGACCCACCAAATGCTTATATAAACCATAACAGATGAAACAAATATATGCAGAAATAACACGTGATCTAAGGTTTATTTAACTATGTAAAAACACTGGCGAGAAATATACCCAGGAAATAGTAAAAAGGGGCACTTACATTAAACGCTTTATATAAAACCAAAAACCATAACCCAAAAAAAAAATAAAAGACATGACCACAAAATATATAAGGCTAAGGGACATTGGCATTGACTATAACTAATTATTAAAGAAGCTTAAAACGTCGAAAAAACCGTGAGGGACCAAATTTGGAAGAAATGGGTATTTTGGGTTTGTGTTTGATTAGCCCCTTTGATTCTTAGTTTATTTCTTGCAGGCAAAACCAACCAACAACAACAACAACAACAACAACAACAAAAATAAAGAGTACCCAGAAAGCAAAAACAAACTAGAAAGAGAAAGAGATAGTTACCTCAAAGTTATGAGCTTATGGGCTATGGCTTTTTCAAGTGTTTGAGCGATGAAGTTAGAAATTTTTTTGAAGGGGTTGTTTGCTTTGAGGGAATAAGAGGGTCGAGGAGCCAAAGTCGTCCTCTTCTTTGCATATGAAGAGAGAGAGAGAGAGAGAGAGAGAGAGAGAGAGAGAGAGAGAGAAAGGGGCAGCGAAGAGAGAGATGTCTTGTGTTGTGTTGTGTTTACGAGATTTAAGAGAATAGAGTGAGATGGGGTCTCTTCTTTTTTATTTAGGGAGGGGTAGAAATGAAATGACAAATTCACCCATGTATGTTACTTGTCATCTTTGCCAATAATACATAGCCAACCAATTGTCCTTTTAGGACTCTTTGGACCTTTCAATTAAAGCTTGGGGATAGAGTTTAAATACAATGGGTATGGCTAATGGGTTAGCTTGTTATGTATTTTCGGATCGATTCGGACCATTGCGATCGGATCGACCAGATATAGGGTCGTGGATGGATCCCTTCCTCATTCTTGCTCCTAAATATGATGAATTAGCTTTGATTAGGTGAGGTTCGATTATGGATCGGATCTGTACCCTGAGGTTGTTGGGGAGTACCCAAGTATAAAAGTACATTGTATAATGTGTACAATAATGAACAGAAATCATCACGTGTAAAACTGATCCAGACTTTAATGGAAGGAAATAAGTTGGGTGAAACTGAATTTGTCGTTTAATGTGCACAATAGTATATGGAAAAACTTTAGCCAAAATACACGTTTCTCGCTAATGATATGGTTGTAAAAAATAAGCAATTATTACATGGCGTTATCCAAAGAGATTCTACATACA
>BSSO01001273.1:0-24676 GCA_030267885.1 Mesembryanthemum crystallinum
ACCTCCCATCTCCTCCTTCTGCCACCACCACCCCTCACTCCTTCCTCTCAAGTATCCAATTCAATTATCCACCCACATCAATCAAAGAAAAAGCACATTACAATTGACATTACAAAAACAAATTGAATAAATTACATTGAAGTAATCAAATATTAAGATGAAGAAGAAGATAAGTGAAGTAAATGACAATGGTGGGATCATGGCATTACAGATTAGAAGAAGATGAAGAAGATGGGATTGAGATGAGTAAAGGGAGCAGAGAGAATAAAAGTAGAAAAGAAAAGATAAGTTAAAGATGGGAAATAAGGAAATAGGAAGGGAAAAAGGAGAAAAATAGAGTAAAAGGGGAATATGACAAAAAAAGAATTAAAAATCATTTTTAATTTAAGATTCTCATATATTCTGGGTTTTCTGGGGTATATGCCGAAAATGGATTTTTTTTATACCCTAATGACACAAAGTTTTTTAAATACACCAAGTTGTCACATGGGTGTCATTAAATATACCATTTTGGTCATTTGGGGGTTGTTTTTGTGGATGGTATGACCTATTAAGACCTACAAAATGCATACCCAAGAGATGTTTGAGCTATTGGTAAATAAGTAATATCTTGTACATCAGATCAGCGATTCAAGTATCTAATTTATTCATGGAATACGTAAGTTGTGCGTTAAGAGTCTTTGTGCTTAAATTAAAAAAAATACTATAATAGGGAAAATTTTAAAATGGCCACCACTAAGCGGTGGTTATTGAAACTTTTAATCTCCACTGTTAGATTTAAGTAAATAAATCTTATGCATCCATTTACTTTCAATTATGACTAATCCACTTATATTATTTATGAGGTTTGGTTGAACCCAAAAAAAAAAATAAATTATTTGGGTCCAACTAAAGTGACGAGTAAGTTTTTTCTGACTTTGGTTGCAACCAATATTAGTTTAGGTCCAACCAAACTGATAATGCTTCCATGGCCACCACTTAGCGATGACCGTGGAAGAATTCCCCCTATAATAGACACGAGGCTACTACGCGAGGCTAAGAGGTTAATAAGGTGTAGTGGCTACCCTTCTCAAAGGAGCCACCCAAGCAATACTTTCCAAGATGAAATCTCAACTGATTAAATCTTTTTTTTTTTTTATCAAATCAACTGATTAAATCTAACCAAGGTAATAATGTACTCCCTCCGTTTCTGAAAAATCTTGACGCCCTGTTGCACGGTCTTCAAGACGACACTTTGACCATGAATAATTATATTTATTAAACTCGAAAACTTAAAAAATTTTGATTTTTTGAAAATACTATTTAAGATGAATCCCAAAATTTTATTTTTACTTTGAAAATCATTATACCTTTTCATATAATAAGTTAAGGCGTAAAGATTTTTCAAAGGGAGTAATGCTCATTATATTATGATGATCACCAGTGTAGCCATCATATCTTTGTTCACCATCAATAATCCATGAGGAAAAACAAAACCCTCATAGTTCACTCAATTCTCACTTTTGTCCACCTGTTCACATTCCGCTAATCTCCCCTATTATTCACTTAGGATTTTTTGACGTATTCTCCTAATCATTCACCCTTTTTTTTTTTTTTTTTTGACAAGACTTAAACCCGTGACATGGTGTATAAATGATAACATGTGTTATCAATAGACCAAGCACCTCTTGAATGAATCATCCACATTTAATAATCTTGCTTCCAAGTTCCAACCCATGCTTCAAGAATCTTGGGTACTCTACTTCCTGGCACAAACCACACACTATGGTACAACTTTTGGTCAGACCAACGTGAATGAAAATCTTCGCAAACCTCACTGCTTTGAGGAACATGAGACTTGAACCTAGATCATTGCTGATAACGATTGGGGCTACGCCACTGCGCTACCCAACCAAGCTTACCAGCGACATTCCATGACCCTTCTTCTATACCTTTTTAAGGGCCAGATCCGACCTGTAAACTATTCCAAGCCCTCGTGAAAGTAATATCACGAGTTCAATACAATATTCTTGAGCAAAGGCTCAGAAGGCGTAGATGAAATATGCCCCCGTCTCTTGTAAATCATTGATGTTAAACCTTAAGAAGCCCAGGAAATACCACACTACATTTCAGGTCTCTAACTTGCCATATATACACAAACAAGCAATTGACATGAACATGCATTGTGCTCGAATTGCACAAAGGAGATGAATAACAGAAAATTAGGAGCACAAGTTACATTACAATTTTGATTTTTTTCCCTTTTTTTTTTTGGNACCTCCAATTTTTCAGCCCCTTTTGCCAGGTTTTTTTTTTCTCTTTCTTTAAACCACGTGTGTATTTGCATCCAGAGAAATACACAAAATTCGGAAAATTCACGCTCCATCTCACCTCTTAGTGAGCTCCCCAGATGTTTCCAAAGCTTTTTCTGCCCATTTTGATAACAAAACGATCAACAAGGACTCACCTCATCCTACTACTCCAGCTCATCTTCATCAGGCAACATTAGAGTTAGTAAAGAATATTTGACCCGAAGAGAGATTTTACCCTTCTCAACCATAAGTTTTGCACCAGAAACCACCCAGTAACCCGGGGTGTCTTGTGGCCCTCTTGTCATCTCTGTTGTGTCAACAAATTTCAAAAGCTTGGGTGCTTGGACAGGTACTGGAGGACCACCAGGATAAACAGCAGAGTTGATATTGACATCGGATGGCTGTGGTGCTGGTTTTGCCACTGATGTGAAGTGATGGCTGATCAACGTTGATATGAGACCTGACTTGCGAGCCAGACCTGGTGATCCGTCCCATTCTGGATTCTTTACTGTTGTTGCTCCCAAAACATTGGAGAAACGGAGTCTGAGAAAGAGTATCTTTTTGAAGCCATAATCCCCAACCTGTAGCTGAGCACCAGTTACAATTGAGAGGTCATCGTCAGACTCAACTGGGGCTGTGCAAACATGAGAAAAGTTCTTCCATCCAACTTTCTCATAAAACCTTCGGTCGTAGGAGTCTTGGCGGAAGTTTTCATTAGGATCGTCCTTCAATTGAAAGATTTTGGGAAGAGATGAGAGGTGTTGCAGGTGGATGGCCAGGCGATTACTTCTCCTGCCTTCAAGATAAAGCCGCAGGCCAGTCACAGGCCTCTTACCTACTTCAACCTGCAGCAGAATCGGAAACATAAGATAAAGCTGCTTCAAAGAAGCCCAGTTTTACTTTGACTGACTTGGGCTGATGCTGAAACTATTACAACTTTTGGATATGGCACAATCATAAAAATAAAGAATAGTCTAAGCCAAAGTTTCACAATGACATTTTGACAAGAACTGAGACTAATGGATAAAATAACTCCAGCATTAGCTCATTCTAAAAGGTTCAGAAGCAAACATCATATCAGAATCAGTTGAAGGACAAGATAAGAACTAGTACAGCAAAGAGTTTTGATTTCCATATCATAGGAAGAGAAACCAAACAGTAATGGAACATACCGGAGTAGTGTTCACATAGAGCCTTGGGCCCATGAAGCTGAACTGTAGAGAAGCATAGTTTTGTTGCCTGCGTTGAGGACCCAACGGAAGTTCACTGAATACAGGTGCCCATTGTCGTGGCAGCTGAAATTCCAAAAACTGATGAAGTTCTTCTATAGGAGGTTTGTCTGTATATATGAGCCAGCAAAGAGAAGAAATTACTGATATGTGATATAACAGCTTCAAAAAACACCACATAGGTTAAGACTCAATGTGGTTGTAGCGGATCGAACAGGATTCATTAAGGTTATTGGTTTAAGCATGTCTTGGAGGGAACAATATATAGACTCACTTTCAGTTGCCAAATGCTGACTAAAGAAGAAAAGGAAAAGAAATGGTAACATAGATTCATTAGCACTTTTGGAATGCAGAAGCATCATAATCTTGGCTACATATTCGAAAAATTGCAATATTCTGGATGTCCCTATCGTTTAAATCAGCAGGAAGACATCATCTCTTTGCACAAAAACAATACTAGAGAACAGAAATTAATTTTGAATATACATTTATCCATCTTCCAATTGATGCATTTGTGATTTAATAGTCATTTTGAAATTAATTCTGTTCAGATCTCAAGACACAACACTACAACAGCACCAAAACCAGTGGATGTCAGGAGGACTAAAGTGTCGATCTGAACAGCAGTCAGAGAAACTAATGCCACGGGTTACCACCAAATGATTCAGTGGTGAGCTAAAAGCCATAAGATCTCGACAAACTGTATAGATGAATTCCCATTACATGTCATGAGTTATGTCCACTAAATAAGGATACAAATTGAACTTCACTAGCACATCACATTAGGGAAAAGGAATGAAAAGGGAACAAGGGCTTTTTTTTTTTAATAGGAAAAGGGAACAAGGGCTTTGGGAATACAGAAATGTCGATCAGATAAATAAACACATTAGGGTATAGGTTACTGTTCCGAATCCAAATAATTTCCTCACTAAAGGAAAATCCTGCATAACAATGTAAATGCCTACTTTTCAGATCAAACCAGATGTATCAAAAATCATTTAACATTCACTACCACACAAGTAGAGCAAAGTTTCCTTGGTATTTCTAACAAGAGCTATGAAAAATAAATAAGACAAGATCAATGTCTTTATGAACTTACAGCGTAAATAAAGATTTATAGCATGACTTAAGAACCCACTTCCAGGGACGCCGTTCAACAGAGATGTGATTGGGATAAAGGACATTGAAATCACATCCGGCTCAGACTGTACAGTTTGTAACCACTCATGATGGGGAAGTTTCCTATCATCACTTCCGCCTCTCCTCTTGCAAATGCTCATAATGTCCTGCAATACAGCAATAGATAGTCACTACAAAAGAATGTAAATAACTTATCAAGATGATCAACCATCGAAGAAACTTTCAGGCCAATCACCATGAAACATCACACTATTGAAATACCTCCTTGTGTGAATATGAACAAGAAGGGCTTATATCAGCAAATCTCAACCGCTGCTCTCGGGCCTCAAACTGTGGAGAAAAAGGCAATTAGTCATGTCTACACTGAAAAAAATATGCTTGCTGCAGTACAGGTAGAAAAGAGTTAAATTTTCACACAATCTTCAGAAATAATCCTGCTCCACCCACAACCGGACATGACGTATAAGCCATCAAATAAATAAATGCAGTGATGATTCATCACCACAGAAAAAAGCTTGAAATAAAATTTGCATTTAATTAGAGCCCTTCTCTTGTAGAACTCCATTTATAGAATATAGTGATTCAATAAAAAGGAATTGTTTTATGATGACAAGGGAGCGGAAAGCCCCTATTTCAATGGTAAGTCAGCTAGACATCATGACCACATAGCACAATGCCCACCAGTTGTGCTTTAATGCACTAGGCATTGTCAAAACAAAAAACTGTCATTTGGAAGAGGATAGAAAGTATAACCATTGGTCAGAGAGTTTGAAATTTTAAAAAGGAAACGACAACACTATTTTCACATTTATCCTGCTACCTCTCCAACGTGTGCAACCTCTTCTTTACTCTGCTTGAGGAGCTTATATTCTCCTTAGAGCTCCCTCCATTTCACATTCTTAGAAACATTTATTTGGCACAAAGATTAAGAAACCCTTAATGTGATGGGAAATGGACTAAAATGCCCTTGTATGAGTTGCTTGCATAATAAGATGGGGAAAGAAGGGGTAAAATGGACATTTCAACGGAAACCACTAATCCAAATAAGAATATGTTCAGATGATTGTCCAACAACCCAAAATGGCAAAATGTTGACAAGAATGTGGAATGGAGGGAATAGTTGACAAGGTAGATTCATAACTGACATTACCACCATCGTACATCAATCAAAAGCCTTTTCAATATATTATACAGACAGGTCCATTGCAAAATGCTCATTAAGTCAACCATAGTTTATGAAGTATGAATTCTATCAAAAGGCTTTCCCGGCCATCCTGAGATGGTATAGAAACCTGAAGGATCTATAGAAAGCTTTGTTTACTTTGTCCACTATTGCATGAAATAATTACTACAGTCACAACAGGGCAAGCATCATGTCTATCAATACAACCAAAAACCATCCAACAAATACCATAAATTTTAAGTTTATACAGTATTAGCTAATCTAAGCATCTATTTTACTTCATTAGTATTTCCAGAAGCAAATATAATGTCAATGCATGTTTGAATCTTCACTATCAAATGGCTGCAAAAGTTTCTATTCCCAGCTTCATTAAGAAAGCATCATGCCATGACATTAACAATTGAAAAAAGGCATGTCTAAAAATTTCTACTAGTAAAACATCAAATGCGTCTGTGTATGTCTGTGTGAAAAGGGGGGAGAGAGAACCTTGTCATTCTGATAATTTTGATCAGAGTTGACATTGTACTGCTCGTTTGCATCTAAAAATCTCTTGTCAGCCATCTCCTTTAATTTTTTCTGTACGTCAGCATGTTGAAGTGTTGAAGAATGTTGCTGCTTCACATAAATGACATCCTTCCCTCCCATCTTGATACCCACAATAATGTGCGTTCCAAAGGTTTCAATAAATCTGAAAATAAAAGCAATAACAGTTAAGTCCAAAAACAATTTTCAGTGACTTTAATGAAAGTGGTTCCAATTCACCAGTGACGCAGTGACCAGCGACTTAGCAATCACAGCAGAAAAGAAACTAGTTCCCAAATGGCTAAAAGCCTGGCCATATCACCAGTCTCTTCATGTGATTTTGATGTTAAGGCCAACTAGCCTTTTTAAGTAAGTTCACCAAAGACAGAGCCAACTCGTAACAAGAAAATTCAATAAGAAAACAATACTTTAAGTTAAATGAAAAAAAGGATATTTGTAATTGGGATTTCAAAGTTGGGATTTCCAGATGAATTTTTTTGCTCTTCATTAGCAAAGCCCTTCACATTGAGTTCCTTAAACGGAAGGTCAAGGTCTCCAAGGATATAGAAAGGCCCTGTTAGGCATTAGCTTTAATAGTAGTGGTAATAGTCAAAACACTTCTTCACTCAATTGTTAAGGTTTGTAAACTACTCCCTCCGTTCTACAAACAAGNCTATTAGTGGTTGATTTTTTTTTAATTTTTTTTGTTTTTGACAACATTACTGGTTGATCTAGAGTTTATAAAACACTACTAAAATTAGTGTTTCACTTTTGTTAGCTAGCTATCCCTTTTTCGATTCCAGGAAAACCAAATTTGTTCTACCCATTACAAGAATATGCCCTTAATATGTGAAACAACTGTTTGTAGCAGTTCAATTTACTAAACACTTCTTTCAAAGGAGCTAGTCACTACCTGCTACTACCTAATAGCTAATAAAACAGCCAACTAACAAAATAAACTAGATGCTAGAGCTAGTTATTGCTGAATAGAGACAAAATCTCCTTAAGTAGGCTTTGTTTCCTCCATTCTTCCCCTTCTATCAAGTATTAAAGTATACCAATGGTACTGGTCACTGTTAGACTAAGAAGTTATAAATGCAATGGCAAATGCATACACGGGAGGCTTATCCCACCTCCTTAAGTAGGCTTTGTTTCCTCCATTCTTCCCCTTCTATCAAGCATTAAAGTATACCAACGGTACTGGTCACTGTTAGACAACGAAGTCTAAAATGCAATTGCAAATGCATCCACGACGGGCTTATCCCACCCCCACCCTGGGACAAGCTATTTAATCAATGGAATATTTAATTACCATTGATAACATGTTTTATTTAACTCTTTAGATAAGAAAGTATATGTGAAAAATAATAATAATATTAAATAAAATAGTAAATAAAACTCAGAAGTACAACCTTAGAGGACAAGGAGTCATCTATGAAGAATCAATTTACACATCAGCCCAATGACAAAGAAACTTTGAGACAAAATAGCTCCTAAATCAACAGCCTTAGCCACAAAGAAGCTAAAAAGGCTACCCTATCCCACAATATGTCAACAAACATAGACTTGTTAGTAAAGACCCGGGCATTCCTTCCCAGCAAAATACACCAAAGGATCGCACAAATATCTCTTCTTCCCTTTAGCTACTTACATATGGAAGTCTAAGGTTCCCTTGAAAGTGCGTGCCTTTGTTTGGACCTTAGCGCTAGGCAAAATCAACACAAATGATGTGTTGCAGAGGCGCCTGGGTGGGCTCTCTTTCCAAATCAATGTGCTATGTGTCATCATGCTGGCAAGACCACCCCAACTGTTGCTTTTTTTTTTTTTTTTGTTTTGATAACATGGATATCTGAGCTTTGCCCGACTGATCCCATGGGCCCTGAAGTTAACGATCAGGAAAACCTCTAGTGGACCACCACACCTCCGCATTGTGACTTTTGCGAGATCACTTTGGCTTCGTCTTATGGAGATTAACGGGGAGTACTTTATTTGTCTTGCTGATATCGTACAACATTTACATACTTATTACGTTGATTTTTGGTGGGTCAAGGAGTGTAGTATGCTTTGGAAGTGTAGTTTTATGGCACTTCTTTGGTGCCTTTGGCTAGAACAGAATTCTCGCATCTTCACGGGGGTTTCTAAGCCCATAGATTTTGTTTGAGGCCGCATTGGGTTTTTGACCTCTCTTTGGGCCAAAGCGGAGGGGACTTTCAAGGGCATAACCCTCACTGACATTCAACGTCATTGGGCAGTTTGGAATTACTTACTTGAGGACTCATTGTCCTCTTACCTTTCGATTTCTCTTTGTTATTATTAGTACATCTTATAAAAGAAAAAAGGGTGTCCTTACTGAAACTCAACATCATTGGGGTGATTTGAATTATATATTTTTTTTGGTCCTCCTACCTTGTAATTATTTGTACTGTGGTTAATACAATTCTTCTAAACTAGAAAAACACACCTATCATCCATTACCATACCATACATGTTATTAACAAAGTACATGCAAGAAAGGTTCCTGCATAAGGTGGCATAGGTGGACCAAATGTACACAACCTTAGTTTTTTCATTAATTTGCATTTAACTAGGTACGACTGTAAATTGAGACATCCCAAAGCATAAGCTATGACATAATTATTTGTTGGAGGGGAGTATGACCTAAAGCAAAAATGAAAAGATTATCTGATACGTCAAAAGGTTAAACCAAAGAACAAATTAGAATTAAACTTTCAGCTTCCATTTTTCTTTCTCAAAATGAAGCCCATTTGAGCTATCACCATACTAGTGGAATCAATTACAAAATCATTTTCTCTCTAGGGAGCTGAAGAGAACATGAAAAAAGTACTTCATTATTCACCTTGCCAATGCAGCAGGCTCCCATGATGATGGAACAGCTTGTTTCACATGGTCACGCAATACCAATTGACTTTTTTCTAAAGCAACTGTATATAGGGTTATGAATACCCCATCAAAAGCCAATGTTTTCGTGTAGGCTGCATCTTTTTGCCAACATCCAGAAAATTCGAACATAGCATTGAAGAGGCCAGAAGGTATTTTACCGGTTAAAGATATTTCTTGGTTAAACTGTTCTGACATCTGCAAAAGAGAAACCAAAAACTTAAGAGATCTAAACACGAGCACGCTAAATTCAGCAATTGTGTATGTACCATTTTTACGAGCACTAAAAAAAGACAGAGAGGAGAGAGAGAGAGAGAGAGAGAGAGAGAGAGAGATGACATTCTATCTCATTTGCTACCTAAATCTTGCCTTCTACCTCTCTCATTTAAGCTCTCTCTCCCTTCCAAGATTCAAATTCTTAGCTATTCCCCTCGTTTTGAACTCTTTTTATCCCTCGTTAACTTACTTATGCTGAGTTTCATTTTGCAACTTTTGAAGCCTGGATTCATATGGAATCTCAAGTGCATCTCAAGCATCCAATTGTAAATTTTGGCACTTTTGGTTCCATGACCAGTACATATCTGTTAGCAAGAAAATTGGCGCAAATATTGCCTAGTACTCTTTGGTCAACATCAGTTTCAAAAGATTAGTCAAATGTCTTGCATCAAAATTACAAATATTATTCAACAATTCCAACAAAATAAGTTGAAATAGTTGTTTAATTTTTTTATGGTCAAATATGTAGGCAGCTATAAACTTTTAATTTAAGTCATACTGGTACTGCCGCCATCTGCCGCCAGTGTACTAGTATACCAAACCGGTATGTCTTCCAACCTAAGTAGTAACATCAAAACTTCCCCATTCTAGAGCTATAGTCAGCCACTTAGCCTAAAACTTCCCCATTTTAACATTTCATTTTCTATCGACTCTTCATAGAGGAAAAGCACCAACCAGAAACCACAGACCAATCAAACGTAGAGGAAACAGTTTGGCATGAAATGGTTCACCATGGTTAAACTCCATCCATCACTAACATTGATTAGCATGCATTGGTTGATTGGTGCACATGGTTAACCTGCTTCCTTCATTGAATTCCCTCACTAGTAGCTCTTACTTAGCATGAGACAACATTGAAACATCTAATAATCTTGACACAAAGCTTTTCCAATGATAAAGAAATTCTTCCCAAGATTCTCCTTACTAGAAGCAAAACGATGTACCAATATCCAAAATGACTAAACTCCCTCAAGTATGCTTCAGTAGTGGGGTCCCTCATGCCCAAATGTTAGTAATAAGGTACATTGTACAAGCTTGAGAGCTTAGATTGATAGATACACGTAACCACTTCCAAACATAACCATTTGCCAACTCAAAATTTCATCATTTGTCTAATGACATTTTCATGCTTCCCTCTCCACTGGGCCAGCATCAACAGATAACCCAGTAACATGGGTTTCCCTCTCTGGGTCCAAAGATAATTTTAGTCGTGTCTCAGCTTAGCTTATTAGTAAACTTTCTGGTCCTAGACTACAATCCAAAAGCCATGAGTTTGAACTAGCACTTTCAATATATCTCTGACAAATTAGTGAACTACAAGAAGCAAATTGCACAAATCACAGGACAGAATTACAATCTAACCAATCAATACTTCATAATCCGAAGTCTAAAACTTCCTTACGATTATGAATCAATTCTAGGCACCTGCAGTGACTCCACATTGGCAGCAATACAAGTAACACAAAACTCCTCACATGCAACCAGCTAATAGGCTAAATCAGGTATTCTGAAATGCAATCACTATGGGCAAATCAAGTATAGAAAGCAAAAGCACAGCACCAACAAACATGGCAAACAATGAACTCAATTAATGAAAAAACAAACAGAAACATTAAACACTAGCATTGTACCTGTTGAAAAGACAGGACATCGGACCGAAACCTCGTCCTTTCGCCTTTGTCGCATTTAATGGACTTGGGCACACTAGGAACACTAACCCCACCAGGCAACACAATTTCTTGGCACTGATCCTCATCAATTGCAATCAAATGCGAATCAGCCGATTCCCCTTTACAATACTTGAGCCTAAGATCTACTGCAACATCAAATCCACGCCCAATTGACCCGATCGCCACTTCGGCCGCCTTAGCAGCCGAGAGTTTCAGCGCCATTGATTACTCTACCATTACTCAAAACACTCAAAGCATAAAAGAAAAATAACCCAACAACTGCAATCAAAATAATTTTCAACTCCGTTACCAAATTCGAGCTCAAACTCCAAATCCAATGCAGCAAAAGAAACTAAAAAAAAAAAAAATTTTGGTACAAACAGCTGTAAATTTGTGGGGAAATGAGCTCTGAAGCTAATTAACTTGGGTTCAATGCAAAGCCCTAGTTGCAAGAGCAAGCAAAGAGTGAAGAAGGAGGAAAATTAGCAAGGAATTTGGTGGGTAAGCTCAGATCCTGAGAGCTAGAAAGGGGGAGAAGAAAAGAGAGAGAGAGAGAGGGAAGAACCCTAAAATGGTAATGTTGGAGATAGTGGCAAAATGTGGTTTTGACCAGAGCATTTTTGGAATAGTAGACT
Source organism: Mesembryanthemum crystallinum (assembly GCA_030267885.1). Classification (NCBI taxonomy): domain Eukaryota; kingdom Viridiplantae; phylum Streptophyta; class Magnoliopsida; order Caryophyllales; family Aizoaceae; genus Mesembryanthemum; species Mesembryanthemum crystallinum. The sequence continues at coordinate 11,845 of BSSO01001273.1, forward strand.
AGTAGTAGTAATAGAAGGGTGTGTAAAGGAGAATGGTCAAAATCTTGGAATGGTCAATCAACCAAAAGTAGAGGATTTTGATGGGTTAAGAGACATTCTTTCACATTCATAAACAAAAACAAAATCAAAAAAAGTCCACAAAGGCTACTAGGTTGGTGTAATTTGAAGATTTGGGGTCATTCTTGGTATCTACTTTGTCCTAATTTGTTTGAATTGTTTTGATTTTTTGGGATTAGATTTTGTTATTTGACTATTATTTAAGTAAATAATAGATTTTTTTTTATTCATAAAATCACCTTATATATAGCACTTTTTATGAAAAATCCGATTGTAAAATCAACTTTGTTGGTAATCACCTTATCAAAATACTTTCCATTGACGGGCCCACTTTACGCCTAATTCCGGCCAAATTAAAGAGTTTTGTTCCCCTTTTGCCCTTATATTTTATAAGAAATGCATTTTTTAGGCGAGAAAATTAACTAAAATTATTTTTCATCAGAGTAAACGGTAACAAAATTCTTTGATTTTTCCTTGGAAAATGGTTTTAGTTATTTTTCTCGTCTAAAAAGTTACACTTATTACAAACCATAAGAGTAAAACGGGAATAAGGCCCTTTGAGTGTAAGGTGTGTTCATCAAGGGGATTTATTTTTATAAGGTGGTTTCCAACAAAATCGATTTCATAATGGGGTTTCACAAAAGTGTTGTACTCCCTCCGTCCATCTCAAATGTTGTTAAACTGATAAGTGGTTTATATGTGCATAATTTGATTACTTTTCGTATTAGTTTAGCCTTTCATTTAATACTTTGATGTTATTTTAGCTTAATTTTAACTCTTTTAGTTCTAGTTTACGCTTTTTGTTTGTCTTTGTGTGTAGGAAACTAATTCGGAGCCAAACATGATTGATCATGACTTTTGGTTACTTTAAGAGATGAAAGAGATCGGGATTTAAGAAAGCAAGGGCAATGAAAGTGAAGAAAATCAAGGCAAGGCCCCAAAGAACTAACCATGGGTTGTCCATATTGAAGTATGGCCATGTCTCATCTCAAGGAGCAAAGAAATAGTGAATCGGTGATTTCCAGTTTCATCCATGGGATGATCGGCCGAAACATGGGCAACCCATGTCTCACCTGGCATGTTTCTCCGTTTTAAAAGGCCCTGTAGCGAGACATGGGGAGGCCATGTTTCGCCTGCCGAAGCCATGTTTCGCCTGTTTTGCCTATGTTTCGGGATTTTTGACTTTAGGGACGAAGCCATAAGTTGACTTCCTAGGGGGCCAATTACCAAGGACCTTGTGAACTGTATAACAGTACTAGTACTTCCTCTGTTTGTTTTAAGTATCATTTTTTTTGTTTTCTAGGGTGAAACTTTAACCATTAATATCTCTCCAAATATATAACTAAAAAAAAAAAATTGAAAGCAAACTAATAAATTAGAAACAATACATATTCAAAATGATAAGGTTCATTGAAATGCATTCCAAAATAATTAAACTGAACATTCACCACTGTGTGTATGAATTATATAAACCATCAATATCCCGTTCATGTCTCAACTTTGCTAATTATGCTTGGAATATCAAACGGCAAATTATTCTAGATTTTTCATTTATGAATATAGGGGAAAAGGAGAAGGCAGCTAACTGAATACTCCACTTGGCATTGGAAGTTGCAATTGAAAAAAAAAAATTTGTTGTACAATTCCTTTTCTCGAAGTTAAGAGTGCTTGTTTGGGTTTTGGCTACTGACTATTGATGGGGTAGTGGGGTCATGATGCTAAACAAAGGCACTATTTATAGAATTATTACAGAACTAATAGAGAGCATAGGAGGGGCCTAGGCCACTTCAGCCCCCTTCTTAAGCTTCATCACTGTTTGACTTGTAAATCCTTTATAAATCTCATTTTTGGGCATATTGGATCTAAGCTTCATTTTAGGATGCAAGCTTTATTTTTAGGGTAAACTATTCATCTTTTTCTCTCTTAGGATTAGTCTTTTATAGTTTTGTACAAGACTCAATCTTTTCATTAGTTAGTGGTAGGGCTGTTCAAAAGTATCCGGATCCGATGATCCGATCCGGTATCCGAACTATTCGATCCGAAAAATCGGATACCCGATCCGACTTTTCGGATCGGATATCCGATCCGATAGCAAATGTCGGATATTCGGATCGGATACGGATCGGATTTTTATAATTTCGGATATCCGAATTATCCGACTAATATATATAGTTTTCAAAAAAATAATANTTAAAAAAAAAAGTATGTCAAGTCTGAAGGTGATTGAAACACAATTGACCTAATAACATTATCTCTTCCGCCTCCTCACTTCGCCCCCTCTTCAGTTTCACTCACTCTCTCTCACCACTTCACCAGCCGGTAGAGCAATAGCCAGTTAGCCACCACTCACCACGGCGACTTGAAGCTACGTCACCTCTCCTCTTACTCAGTGTCTCAGTCCCCCGCGGCTGCCACCAGGCGACAATTCATCGCTCCTTTCAGCAGTAGCAGGTAATGTTTTTCCTTATCTTCTCTCTCTAAATATTTTCCTTTAATCTGTTTACAATTACAGCAATTGTGAGTTTCTTTTATTTTTGTTTGTTTTGATGTATCCTTGAATGAAGAACTAGTACCAGATGCAAAATTTTGAGACTTTGTTTGTCAAGATGAAAAATGGGCTATGATTTTGAATGCTTTCGTGACTCAGGTTTAAACTCCTTCTTCTTCTTTTTTTTCCCTTTTTTTTTTTGTTTGTTTGTGTTGAATTATAGTGATTATGGGTTTCTTTTCATACACAACTATCTTGGCAAGGAAAATTAGGAAGGCTAACGTAACACTGAGCTTTTGACTTTGACTATGAGTTCATTTTTTTTTTTTTTTTTTTGATAATATGTAAATCATGCTTTCCTAGTTTCAATTAATAAATTCTGTTATGTTTGTTTCAATACAGGAATGTCAAGTTTTGATGATAATGATGGTGTGAATATGAGTAACATAAACCCAGAAGAAATTACTAATATATCCAGCTCCGAAGGTGAAGTGGAGGAGAGGCAATCACAGAGGAAGAAAAGGTCTTCCAAAAGCAAACAACCACCATCGGATTATTTTATAGTCCTTTATGAATGATTTAAAATGCATTATTTGATAATTCAAAAACAGTACAAATTAAAATCTAAAAAACAGCTTTACATATAACTTATCGGATCGGATGTCCGCAATATCCGATCCGGAAATTTGGATATCCGACTAACCGGATATCCGGTTTAAATCGGATCGGATACGGATCGATTTTTTGGCGATCCGAAATTTCGGATATCCGAATTTTCGGATCGGATCGGATCGGATATCCGCTTATGAACAGCCCTAGTTTATATTAGCATTGGAGTTATATTTCAGTAAATTAGAGTTATCATTAATAGTTTTAAGTTATAAGTTATTTGAAAGTTAGAATACCATACCTACAACTGAGAAATAACACATACATATCAGGTTCTTTTCTGATTCTCAATCCTCTCTTTCTCACATCCCCGTGCTCCCTCCCTACGAGAGTGTAGAGACCACGACCCGTAGGGAGTATGGTCCCCCACGTGACAAGTTCACTTAGTTTTTGAAAAGAAGTCGCCAATAAGTTTTATTAAAAAGTTATAAATTTAATTGAAAATCAAATTGGCGTTTTATGAAAACACGCCTAAGGGAGCCTCAAATTACCGAAAGGGACATTACCGAAGGGACGTTTACCGAAGGGACGTTTGGAGGTTCCACTTAGGGGTTTAGAAAACTCCGTTTCCCGATTGTCCCATACGGCCTCTGGTGTGGAGACTCTTGACTTTAACTGATCGAAACCAAAGTCTTAGTTCGGGGACGAGGTTACGGCTTTTGGAAGGAGTGCACCCAAGCCGCCCGTTGGAAACGGTCTATACTAATCACTCTCAAAAATATTAATTGATTAAAGGATCAAAACAATTAAACTAAAACTAATCAAACAAACTAATAATATAAATAAACTAAAAACATAATTAAGCAAATAAATAAACAAACTCAAACAAACTAATAAAAAGAAACCAAACACAAAGAAAAGAAAATAGTTTAGGGTGCCCTCAGACTTACCTGTATTGCTAGGCCTACGGACAGAACCCCAATGCTCAAGGCGGCTTCAAAAAGAACTAAGAGGTTTGGGTTTTCCCAAACAAGTCTCACTTGTGGACACCCGAGTTTGGGATGCCCAGGTTGTGTGTTGCAAATGATGAGGGAGGTGGGTATTTATAGGTGAAGGTTAGGGATTTAGGGTTTGATGGGAATATTCTGGAAACAGATCTTGGCCATTGGATCAAAAGGTAAGTTTTTTATTTTATTTTTTATTTCTTTTCCTGCCGTTTTCTTTTTTCCTTCCCGACTTACCGTGCAAGGCACAGGGAATTACGGGTGAAATGGGTTTTGAGGGTGGTGATGATGTCATGATGACATCATTTGAATTTTTTTTATTATTTTTTGGTTTTTTTTGGTTTTTGTATTGTAAAACTTGTTTGGGTCATAACTTTTGATCCGGTTGTCGGTTTGAGGCAAATCAAACGCCATTGGAAAGATTGCGACGCGTACTTCCCAATGAGCCAAATATTGGCTGTGTTTGGGTAGGCTTACGATGGGTTAAAGGCTAAACAAAGATTATTAGGCTAAGTAACTTGAGCATCGAGGTTCCGTATTTCGACCATTTAGGGTAGGTTATCATCATTGGGCATTATTAAACTTGGGTGCTAACAGAGAGCACCGCAATTACCAACAACTCCACTGCCGCTAGAACAGCCCGACCTCACTGCCCTAGTCGTCGCTATTGTCAGCCCCAGCTCCACCATCCTTTTCCCCTTCGTTCTCCTTATCTGTGATTAGCAGTAGTAGTGGAGACAAGGATTGGGCTTAGCCACCAGCTAAAGAGAAACACCAGACCAGTTCTCGCCACCTACCAATTGTGAGACGCACCATCAGGAATGATGATTTTGGGTTAATATTCACCTTCTAGAAAGGGTGCACTTTCAAACATCCCAAAAGTCTTGTTGCTTAAAGAGTTATTCCTATTTTATAGAAAAGGATTGAATTATTCTGAGCTATCTTTCTAGGCAACACACAAGAAAATCTAATTTTAAGGCCATACATCAGTTGGGCAACAATGTCCTCTAGAGATTGCATCTTATTGATTGTGCACTTTACTGTTTCTAGCCATCCATATGTAATTGTGGGACCCTGCCGAGGCCTCGGCTCACAAAGGTTGGGAAAGCGCGTGTAAATGGACCGCTAGTAGACTGCATTGGATTTGTGTCTTGGTTGGTTTTAGATTTGGGGTGTCGTGGCCTTATTTATCATGTTTTGATTTGGTAATTAGTCAGGGGACTTATGTTTATGCATGTGGATGCAAAGTAGAGAGGTCGCCACCATATTTTAAGAAAACATGGAACCGTTTTGAAAGGCCATGAACACGAATATCTAGAGAGATATCATGAACATGCTGGTTTGCACCCCATTCCCGGATGGGATATGACTTTAAATGCCCAAAAGAAAAGATTTGAGTTCGGGGATATAGAATTGATTGGAAACCAACCAATCCGTTGGTAACAACGATTCTACTCACATGGATCAAGACGTTTGTCAAACATTTACATGACATTCATGCAACATGTTAGCCCTTTTACATTTGCTACGTTGATTGTGGACACATTATTCACCAAGAATTTTGAAAGTTGATCGTTTTGTGAGTGTTTAGGGATGCATTTGATTGGGTGAATCAAACTCGTCTAAAACACCTGTTCATGGACATGGTTGAAGGATTGAATCACAAATGATTCAATCACAGCCTTGGATAGTTGAAAGATAAGTCCCCAATAGACATGAATAGAATACAAGACTGAATTTACTAGCTGTGCCTTCCAGCTAGAGTAAGGCGTCTTGATGACCATAAGAGAATTCTCTTTGCAATTTTCTCAATTATAAACTGACAATCCAGTTTGGTCCACTTTGAGGGTGAGAATGACATGCCTAGATATTTCAGTGGGAAGCTCCCCTCCTTGAATCCCACTTTGTCTACAATTTGCTGCCTTCCTTAATTGGTTACCCTAGCAATGTAAACTTGTGACTTGGAGGGATTTGCACATAAGCCGAATACTTTAATGAAGTGAGAAAAGGTATCAGTCACCAACTACATAGAGGAAATATTAGTTTTGCAAAAGACCTTGAGGTCATCTGCAAAACACAGATTAATGAGTTCCAAACTTTTCCACATAGGGTGAAATCTAAACTTCTTTTTTATGTTAGCTGCCTTCATAGCTTTGGTGAAGTACTCCATGCATAGGACAAAGAGCAGGGGAGACATTGGTCCCCTTGTTGTCTTAGCCCCTTCACACCACTAAATCTCCAATGTATCTTGCCATTTATACTTAAAAGATAAGCTGGTAGTAGTCAGACATTTCATAATCCAGCTGACGAAACTCAGTGACATGAAAAAATTTCCAGTCAACAGTATCATAAGCCTTATGCAGATCAATCTTGAGCCCCAATTGACCAAATGGGTATTTTCTGTGATCACTTCGCAACAATATAGTATTTTTTTAATCTTTGGTGGTGCTAAGGTATTTTTTGTGGTCACTTTTGTCAGATAAGCCAAAAATAGGGTTTAAATGAGAATCCCTGGCGAGATTCCATTTTCATGTATTTTTTGTACCATTTCTTTTTATTATTTTTTATTTCTTTTACTTTCTAAGTAGTGGGGAAAAAGAAGGAAAAGAAAAAAATTGTACAAAATTATTAAAATACTTTAAGTTCAAATCTCGCCGGAGATTCTCACTTAAACCCCATTTTTGGGCTATGTGCCAAAAGTGGTCACAAAAAATACCCTGAAATCGCCGGAGATTAAAAAAATACCATATTATCGCGAAGTGTCCACCAAAAATAACAATTTGATCAATCGATGTCAACCTTGAGAAAACATCTAGAGAAAGCTGCGTATTACTTGTTATACAGCTCAGTTTTATTGAGTATCTCACATAACAATTTAGAAATACTATTAGTATACAATATCTATCTCTAATAAATATATTTATAAATGATATTAAACTAAACAATTGGCCTATAGTCATTAAGCTTTTGGGGCAATCAACTTTAGTGAATATACTTGTTTTTACGAGTAGTTATCTTTCTTGTCTTTGGTATGTATATTAAAAAAACGAAATATAATTTGTCTTTTTATCATTTCCACAATATAGTATATCCTTGAGAAGGTGGTCAATTAAAGCAATTCCAACTATATATAATTATGTTAGATAATATTATTATTAAATTATGTAACATTATATTATGTTGATTTATGTTTATAGTATATTTTGAATACCATGAAATTATTAGGCGACGGTAGCAACGGCGATAATGAGCGTCTACAGTGGAGATAACTAGGCGAGGCAAAAGCAACACCGGTGCATGGCTGATGATCGGACGGCTTTAAAATCAACTGTTTTTTTTCCAAAAATCTCTCCAATGGCAGATTTACATGCCTCATTTGCCCTGATTGTCCCAATCGATTCATTTCTCATCATTTCAATCAAATCTCGATTCATTTCTCATCATTTCAGTTAAATGTAAATTCAAGGATTTACCAATAGGTAAAATAATTTTGATTTGAAGAAATCTCCTCAATTTCAATTTTCAGCAATTTTCAGCAATACTTTTATTTTATCTGTTTCAAAAAGAGGAGTGACACATTGTTTGAATTAATCACAAGCTTGCATAAAACAGTTGATGACGAGCTTGCACAACAGTTGAGCAGTCATCACGGGCTTAGACAACAGTTCATCAATCTTCAATTCACGATCTTACACAAATCAAAACAACTAATGTTGTAATAACAAGACAAATCTGCCCAACCATCACAGCTTACCATCAGTTCATCACATAATGAATAAGAAATCAAGAGGAAAGATATTTGTTTGTGAATTGGACACTTGGCAGATTACCCAAACTAACAATTAGTAGTGATATTGACAATGCATATAAACAAGACACTTTAATATAAGTTGTAGGAAGTATAGTGAACACTGTGATATTAGAAACCAACATTCATCTTGAAGTCATCGTGAAGGGAAACTTGAACGTAAAATAATTCATTCAACCCATCGAGCATAGACCTAAACCCACTTTTGTTGAGGCCAAAGTAGGGGTGAGCAAACGAGTTACCCGCCCATATTTTTAGGAAGCAGAATTGGAACCAGTTGTAACCGGTTCCTAAAAATCGGAACCGGAACCGGTAAGACTGGTTCCAATACCAGATACCCGGTTATTTATTAAATTTATAGATAATCTCGTATTTATCAATAAAAGATATATTAATTAAAGTATATAATCATAATAACAAAATTTCTTTTGCAATTACAAACCCAAATCTAAATTTTAAAATCAAAAATTGATAATCTTAATAATTAAACGTGGAAAAAATTACTTACACTTAGCTTGAAATCTCTTAGATGCAATATTTTACATGTAAAGGAACCGACTACCGGGTACCCAACCGATTCCGGTTCCAAAAATTTGGGAATCGGAATCGGAACCAGTTGCAACCGGTTCCTAATATTTGGAACCGGAACCGGAACCGATGAGATCGGTTCCGGTTCCTACCCACCGGTTCCAGATCTGGTTCCGGGTACCCCGTTTCTTTGCTCACCCCTAGACCAAAGAAATCCCAGTTATTGACATCTCCGCTGCAAATGATGACGTGATCAGAAAGTTAAAGAATGCATGTGATAAGTGGGTTTTCTTCCAGGTGATCAACCATAGGGTGCCTTTGGATAAGGCAAAGAAAGAGAAATTGGTAGTAAGGGAGTTTTTCACCTTGCCAATGGTGGAGAAGATGAGATTGAGGAGAGATGAAGTGTACCCTTTAGATATTATGATGCTAAGTATAAAGAATATCAAGAATTAAAAATAAACCTTTAATCTCACTATATTAGAGATCAACGAGTTGAGAAATCCTGATTATCCTCCTTGGTTGAGGGATGTCTTTGAAAAATACACACAAGAAATGGTGAAACTTTCATACAAACTGATGGATCATATTACTTGGAGCTTGACCCTCCCTATAAATCGTGTTGAGATATATTAGGAAAATATATTAGATCATATATTTCCATATATCTAATATATCTAGTAATAGTATCTTTGATATTAAATGATTGCTATATTATTATCTTAGATATCTTTTATGTTTAGCAAACTAGTATAATTAGGATATTAGTTTACTTGGAGAAGAATCATGTGTACCTCTATAAATATGGGTCTCCCATATACGAATAAGAATAAGTCGAAATTTCTAAACCTTTAATATTTTAACAAATCGTTTTAGTGATTGTTTCAAGGACCAGCCAAGTTTTGTTGGTCTCAACTACTACTGGCCTTGCCTATTTCCTGATTTGGGCCTTGGAGTTAACCGTCACACGAATGTTGATGATTTAACTATTGTTGCACAAGATGGTATCGGAGGTTTAGAAATCAAGCCGAAGGTGGATGGCGTATGGATCTTTTGTGAAATCCAACCTATATGCTTACATCATCAATGAATTCAGGTTTGGAGTAATGACAAATATGACAGTGTCGAGCATAGAGTGAAAGTGAACCTGAGAAGGAGATAATATCAATTCGATTCTTCTTCAATCCATTGCATTATGTTATGGTTAAGCCTGTGGATGAGCTAATTGACAAATAAAACTCTACCAAAACAAGGCGTACGTGATACCCCAAATATTTTCGAGTTATTTAGTATTATTTCAAGTTATTATTTGAAATTATTATAGTTCGATTATACGATTGTCGTATTTAAATCTTTATTATCTTGATTTTATAGGATTTATTTGATTATTGAATTATTGAGATTATTAAGGTTTAATAATAAATATTAAATCCTCATAATTAATTCTCTAAATTATTGAGAATTATATTATTTTATTATTTAAGAGATTTAAAAAAAAATTAATGAAGAAAAAAAAATTCATTCTGGGTCGACGTTAGGGCTAATTGCATTTTGGATATCCGCCTTTTCAGTAACCTCATTTTGGGTACCTGAAAAACTACAAGATGTCTCATTTTGAGTTATTTCACTTACAGGGTACAAATTTCCATTAAAAATGCTGACATGTCATTAAGCAAAAAAAAAAAAAAAAAATCCTGAAAGTTTTCCAAAATGTTACAAAAAAATAAAAAATAAATAAAAAATCCCAAAAACAATTAAATGTTGTCTATAATTATTGAAATATTTCTATAGTTTTTTTGGGAATTTTCCAACAATTTTTTGTGAAATGACCCAAAATGATACTATTAAAAAGACGGGTATTTAAAATGCAATTAGGCCTAACGTCGGGTACCCAAAATGAAAATTTTCCTAAATTGTTCTATATTTGATTATTAATATAATCATCTTTTACCGAATTGGGTTGAAAATCCCGATCATATTGGGTTTAGAGTTTGAGCTTGGATGAGTGGGCTTGGTTTAAGCGAGCTTAAGTCAACTATAGGGCTCAAGTCAAACCGAAACCTGTAAATACCCAAGGGTAAGCAATTGTAGTCTTTTCACTGCTCTCTAAATTCCTTGCTCTAGGTTTTTTCTCCTCTCCATCACTCTTTCTCTCACCCGTGCCCCTAGCCAACCGTGAGGTGCCGACCACCACGGCCGGTGGTTCATGGTGCCCCTGATCACCTTCACTCTCCTTTTCTTTCGTTTTCCATTCTGTCTCTCGTGCGCTATTTTTCCCTCTCCTTGGCGCAGCCACACTAGGCAACTGTGTCAGTTGTGCTTCGATCAGAAGGCTTAGGAGCAGCCTGGCGAGCCACGGTGATGATAGTGGCATGGTAGCTCCGCCCCCACGCCCCACCTGAGGGCTTTTTCTCTCTCCCTCTCTTGTTTCGTACGAGGGTGTGCATGGGGCACCACGACGGCTTCCGCTCTATGACCGCAATGCCGGGCGGATGGTGGCGAGGGTGGCCGGCTCAAAAGGTCATGGTCATTTCCCCTTCCCCAAGACCTCTTTGTCTCTCTCTTTCTCCTTTCTCGCTCACGGCCCTCTCTCTCGCTGGGCAATCGCCGCCGGCCAGCCTAGGCTTAGTGGTGGCATGACCGGTAGTGGGTTTGGGTGTTTCTTATTTTTGAAAGGGTTTTGGTTTTTATTAAAATTGATTTATTTGTTTTAATTATTAATTTTTTATTATATTTTTGATGTTTTTTTTTTCCAGATTTTAGAGTTTTATAAAATCTGATTTTTGAGATGAAAATATTCTAGAAATATTTATTCAATTTCCAAAATTATCATTTTTGCAAAACTGTGCGTTTTGGGTAGTTGACAATAATTGGGAACTTCCTAAATTTAATTTAAATATAGCATTGAGAACGATTCTTTAAGACAAATATAATTTGAGAAAATGAAATAAATAGTCATTATGTAATTCAAATTTTACATTACTTTAAATATAGCCTTGAGCTTAAGACCAAAATTATAGCCTAGAGCTATCAAATGAGTAAAGTATAATTAATATGGTAAAATTACACATTTAATAGTAAATGAAATATAGAAAACTTTATTAAATAAACATGTTCATACTTGAAGAATAATACTCTTATGTTTTCTATGATCATGCAAACTAAAATCTACATGAGAAATAGAAACATAAAAGGTTTTGTGATCAAACCTACGTGAAAGAGAAAAAGAAGCAACATATTAATAGCAGATCACTACAACTCCATCAGATGAAATTTTATATACGTCGAAGAAACAGATCATTTAATTTTCTCACTTTCTTTTATTATTTGTGTTTTTACTATTCATTAGCTACCTTTCATCACATATCTCCTTGTCAATCACAAATTCACAACACATTGTCTTTCAAGCAAAAGCATCTTCCCTTTTTCTTTTCAATTTCTTTTTTTAACTTTTGATACTAGACTTATATCTTTTTAAAATGCATGTTCTACATATTATCTCAGCTTCCTTTACATATACATCTTCTGAATTTTACATGTATTTTCTTATGACATCCTATATATGGAGAATTTTATTACAGCACTCGCAATCTACATAGAGTGTTCTATGATAAGTAGATATATGGGAAAGAGGAAGAAGGTTGGGAGCAAAGGGGTTAGGAGAGAGAGGAGTAATAAGGCATAGGGTAATATTGATGGCATATCAAGGTGTGATATTCGTTGTTTGGCTCTCTAAAAAAAAAAAAAGTTAAGAGAATTAGCAACCTAATCTATAATAACACCAGGAGAGTTTTCTGTTATTCTTAGACGATGAAATTTGAGATGGTGTTACTTATGTTGATGGTGTAAGAAAGTTAATATGATGGACCGACATCGAGTGATCATGTGAAGACAAGTCCAACAAAGGCAAGTGCAGTTGAACTCGCAGAGAAGGGATATACAGAAACATCTATCTATATCTATATCTATATAATATATTAAAACATGCCGCACTCCCCTCTCCACTCGCCACGTGTCAAACTTTAATATCGATGACATGGTACCACATCATCAAATATTGCTGACATGATGCCACCTCATCATGATTAATCCTACTGTACTTATTATTGCTATTTATTCTTCATTTCATTGAACACCGTAATTTAGTGCCTAATAATTGCTTATAGTATCAAGTAACTGGCTAAACCTCTAATCTCTCATCTATACTCCCTCCGTCCCACTATTACGTTTCCAAATCATCAAAATTTTTGTCCCACCATTACCTTTCCAAACTAAATAATCCCCCATATCATCCCTAAATTACCCCTCCACTATCTAAAAAATACAATAAAAAACTCT
>BSSO01001274.1:0-24670 GCA_030267885.1 Mesembryanthemum crystallinum
GAACACAAATGTCAATAAGAGTTTCGAGAAGATGAAGAGTAGTTTCTCTTCCTTCATTATATCTACTAAGGAAAGACAAAAGTTCTGCCTAATCGGCTCTCTTATACAGAAACAAGCAACATAAATTTTATTGGAGAAATAAAACCTTCTACAAGTGGGGGCCTTAGTTATAAGTAGTCTCACCTCTGGGTACCTGTTACCTTCTCATTGATTTTAAAGAACTTGATTTTTTTCTTATATTTCACAGGAAAATTACCATGGAGAATAGTAATGCCTCACAATGGAGTGGGGGGGCTCGTTTCTTGTGTAGTTGAATTGTTACACTACATGAAACCTCAAAACTACATAAAGAACAAGAAAAAACAAAACGCCTGCTCTATGGGAAGTACAATTACAAGAATTGGCGAGTATTCTATACCTTACTTACACATTCTCAGAAATTCCTCATCTCATTTATCCCTTTGATTATCCGCGATTCGAAACGTTAGATCTTTATAAAGATGCAAGTGTAGGAGTTCTTCGCGATGAATTGAGCAACCATTCCAAAGAGGGTATCTTGATATATTGCTTTCTGAGTGGCAATAACTCCCTTTCCATTTTGGAATGTTCAAGACACTTGTACACTATATGTTTGATAGAAAACACAATGCAACACAAAGGGATGCGATCGATAGAAAAAATGATTAATTATCGAATATTGATTAAACATTAAGCATATGCAGCAACTAAATGAAGAGTTACACTATCATCTCTTCATAACACATACTCCCAACATCTATTCCCTCCTCCCCCAAGTCTTCTCCCCTCATTAACCACATTATTTGAGTATGCTGAGTATCTTTTTGTTTCTTTCTTGGTTGCATAGGCCCATGAAGACAGGTTTTGGACCCAAATTGACTATATGAGCTATATTGGCTAACATTTTCAAAGAAACCATTAGGAACATATTCTAAAATGTGCCACACAACATCAAGGCGCAAACATGCCTGTTAAAAGAGAGAAACACAGCTAGGGCTCAAAATGAACTCACAGAGGAATGAGTAGAAGGGAAGCCACCAGCTTGAACAACAGCTCTGAAATTGAAAGAGTTTCCATAGAGCAGAACTGAAGTGAATGGCTTTGAGAATTGCCCAATTGCTGCTGAAATCCCAGCTGCAATCAAAACCTACCCACATACCCAGTACAATCTAATAAGCATCAACTCAATTTGCCCACAAATTAAAACACAGAAAACTAGTGATAAAAAAGAAACCCATTTGAATTTGTTACAAAATATAAGCAGTAATGAAGATATTAGAGTCACCTTATTTTGGGCAATTGCAGCAACATCTTCAAAACTTACATCAAGGCGACATGTGAGTGTAGAAGAAGAAGAAGAAGAAGAAGAAGAATTGGGTTGCAAATGGAGCAGATTGAGTTTTTTCTTGGGTTTTGGGTTGAGGAGAGAGAGTGGTTGTGGAGGGAAGTTGGCAGTTCGGGAGAAGCAATTCACTGCCAATGCCATGGATTGGATGGTGATGATGGTGCTCTTTGTAATGCTGATGATATTGTGTTGTTGCTCACAAACTCAACTTATCTATTGCATTTTGCAATTGTCCACAACATCACCATTGTGGGTCAAGCTAGTTATGAATTGTTTGGATTGGAGTTGGGTTAGATTAACAAAACTTTGCCGCTAACCCCCCTTTATAATAGGTTTCTTGTGAGGAACAGGTAGAATGAGATGACAAATGCGGGGTTGAGTTAATTGCATTAAATCAAATAAATTAAGGGGGAAAAGGTAGAAAACTAATACATAGGGGCAAAATGGTCATAAAAAATAAAAACCCACCGGAAAATTCAAAAAGTCGCCGGAGAGGGCGTTTACTAAAAGGTTTTATTCATATATGGGGGTTCTTTACAAGTTTTTTTTTATAGGGGGTTTCTCACAAAAAACCTATTATATAGGGGGTTGGCGGCAATTTTTTCTTAGATTAATGTTAAAGTTGGTTGATTTATTTCACTCAAAAAAAAAAAAAAGATGGAGAAAATCAAATATAAATTTGAAATTCATGTTTAAAGTCAAAAGAATTCAACTCTAAATTATGAGGCCAAATTCTATCCATTTCCACTTTAATTACGATGGTGAAGTTTGGAGCAACGCCTATTGATTAAAATAGGCATTTAGTTTACGAATAATCATTGTAGATGAGTTTTGAGAATATTAGGTTCTATGTGAAGTTAGAGGAAAGTTAGTAGAATGAAGGAGGGTAAAGTGGTAAATGCAAGAGTTGGTTGGATGGAATTTATATAGTTAGTTGGGTGGCATTAAATAGAGTCCATAAGAAAATTAAAATGCAAGGTGTTGTAGAAAATGTTTCTGATCAAAAATATTAAAATGTAAAACGCATAATAGAAGTTGAGTTTCATAAGAGGGAGATGAATAATAGTAGAGCTTTTTATTCCACGTTAATCCAACTCAACTTGTTATACACCTTCCCCACACAAACGAAATGATATATATTTGGACAGTCATGGCACTTGTGATTCTTTTGTCCAAATTAGACTAATTACTCCTCCAGGAGCAAGAAGTTATCGGATTTGAACTAGAGACCTCTGAGTCCTTACCGCTCAAATTTAAACTAATAGTTGGAAGCCTAGCTAATGGTTTTTTCCTTATAGTTTTATCATATCTCCATTATTATCCTTTCTCTTCCTACTTTTTTCTATTCTCTTAGTGTCTTCTCTACGTTCACTTGAGTTGGCCCAATTGAAATTTAAGTTCTACCTCTAGTATGAAGTCATGTGGTCCATAATATTCAAAATCACATAAATTTTGCTTTAAACGTGGAGTGCATGAGACGTAACCCTAATGACTAAGTAAAATGTTTATGAGCACCAATTCAACCACTATATCATAATGAACATTTGCTACTCTTATGATGTTAGTGTTTAAATTGTTGTCTACCTTTGACTATCTTTGTCTAAGGATTGCATAATTTCTTGAACTCCCTCCAATTCATGTGTACATACCTCTTCAGTTTGCTTTATCCTTCTTCTTGGCCTCAAACTTCCTGTCTTCTGGATTACTATGTACACAAGAGTTACCATCCAACCAATGGCGGACATTGGCATATTATGGTTTGAACCAATTATGAACGATGTTTGGATAATGAAGTTACTATAATTATAATTAAAAAAATTTATAATTATCCATTGCAATCTTGGTGCTATGTTTTCTTTTCTTCAAATTCATTGTACTTGTTCATTCTCTGGAAATGAATGCCAAAATATGCATTATGGTGTAAGTCTCCATTAACAATATCAATGAATCAAGATGGCATGTCAAATGTCACAAGTGATACTTCTATAGAAGAGAAACACTAAACCCCTTGTTTCACAAATAATAGGGAGTTAAAAAACATCTCAGATAGAGAGTACTACTACAATATACTTTATAGTTACCATTTTCTTCATAAAAACTTCTAAATGGAGCCCTCAAACCAAGGACTCTTCTTAGGTTTTCCAATGGTTCTAAGAGCCCTCCATACAGCACTGTTGCACTTAAAACCAGACCCAAAAGCCAGCTGCCAAATCCTGTCACCTCTCTTCACTCTATTGTTAGCTTCTAAATAGGCCAATTCATACCAAACACTACTACATGAAGTGTTACCAAATCTCTCTAAAGTGTTCCTTGATGCTTCCATGTAATCCTCAGTGAGGTTTAAGTTCTTTTGAATCTCGTCGAGCACTTTCTTACCCGTTGCTATGATGCAGATGTGCTCGAATGCAATCTTGTAGTTCGGAATGTATGGCTTAGAGGAGTACTCGTCGACGAACAAAGAGGTTAAGAACTTAAACTGCTCTGCAAAGGGGAGGACTAAAGGCCCAAGTGTTGTGATGTTAGCCTTTATGGCTTGTCCCCCAACTTCCATTACATGTTTGCTTACTGATATGCTCTGATTCCCTTTTGTGTCTTCTTTTAGGTGTATGCTATTGAAGCTCTTGTTTTCCATCCCTTTGTGGGTACGAACCACCTACACAAACCACAAAGAATAAATAAAAGAGGAAAACGAAGGCAAAAAAATCGGTTGTGTTCATCCCCCTCCCCAATGTCCATCTAGACTAAGACCCGTTTAGAAAATTTTGGTAGAGCATTTTGTGTAAGATGAAAAGTCATCATAGGGAAATTAAATGCAGAATTTTGGCAGATCAAGTCCCATGATAGGCTGGATCCATCTAGATACGAATTGAAGAATTTTGGAAGATCAAATCTTGAATGAGTTGAAAAGTCGCCCCAAATAACTTAAAAGTCACTAAAAAACAGCTTAAAAGTTATTATCAAATCTCACGACGAGACTGTCTCATACCAGTTCTTGTCAATCTGATAAGGACCCAAGTCAAACCTAGATACTTTTGTTCCTAGGACAGGGACCCAAATCCAAGCCTCTTTTATCTAAATTGATTATATTAGGTCTCAAATTCGATTTAAGATTCTGATAGACATAAATAGATATACCTGTTTCAACTCATACTTGGCCTTCCAACGATGGAGGAAATGATTTGAGAGCAGCATAGCAGCACTTCCCATTCTAAAGAAGCAATTTGGGATGATCATATCAACATCCTTTCCTGTATACCATGAATGGCTAATAATCTCAGTGCTAACTACAAGTGCATATGATCTCGGATAAACCCTCAAGAGGTCTTGAGCCAGATCAATGGCGACAATTCCAGCAGAACAACCCATGCCACCAAGATTGAAGCTACAAATATTGTGCTTCAGCTTGTAATGGTTTATAACCATGGAAGACAGAGATGGTGTAGTGTTTAGTGTACTACAGTTGACAATGAGGATTCTGATATCCTTTGGCTTAATGTTCGTTGCAGCCAAGAGTTCATCAATAGCTCCAAAAATGACCATTTCTGCTTCTTTTCTGGATTCCTTCAGAGATTTCTTGAATCCAGGTTGAAATATCGCCTTAGGTAAGTAAGTTTCATCTCCAATGCCTGAGGACTTTAGGAGACGTTGTTGGAATTCGAGTGTTTTCTCATCAAAGTTGCCTGATTTCCTGGCGAATTCAATGAATTCCTCCTTTGAGACCTGCCACAATTGCATTTTTCAATACAAGGATGAATTTACAGCAAGGAAGAAACTAATGTGTTGTTAAGTTTATTTACCTTAAGTTCCTTTGGTGGAGAGTAACAAGTAAAATCGAGTAGATAGACAGGTCTCAGGATCAAATTGAGATATATGTAGGGTACCAAGAACATAAACCCGATGAATGAAAGGGCGTAGATAAGGTTATAGTTGAAGAAGGTGTCATTCCAAGCGAGTTTTCCTAGTAAGGCACCCAAGATCGCAACTAGGAGTGGCAAGGTTACAAGATAAAAGCCATGGCTAATGAGGTACTGATAGCCAAGCTTTACGTATTTGAGGTTAACGGAGTTGAGGAAGCTTGGTAGGCCTCTTCGGACCCTAACGGAGAAGTTGAGGGATCCTGCATATGGACCTGTGTCTTGAACTCCCCTGCTAACGATCTCTGTCGAGAGGTTTTCCATCTCTGTTGACATGATGTCTTAACAATACAAATATCTTTGAGGAAATGCAAAGTTCGAGTTGCGTTGAAGAGTTGAAAGGTGTATGTAAGAACATCACCTATATTATTGGAGTGGTTGGGGTGACTATGAGCATGTTTAAACCAACATACCAAGCAATTTGGAATGAATGGGGCATGTTGGGAGGTATATGAAGCTTAGAAAAGGACTGAATTTATGGAAGAAGTGACTTTTAGGTCTTGGTAAAACTAAATAAAGGGAGAGGAAGTTGGCAACAGAAAATGAGGCTTTATATGCATGAAAGCGCATAAGAAGCAGGTTTTGTGGGCACAAATATGGAATGTGTGAACTGTGAATCGTTGAATATGGACTTGATATGCTCAAATAACATTGTCCATGAATGAACGTTCTCTGACCAGTGATTCTCGACATAACATGGTCGCCTTTCGCTCTGCTATGGAGAGTTTGATTACAAAGCAGTCTCTGTATTGTCTAGAACTCCACTTCAAATCGCTAGTACTCAAACGAAATTCAATCACAAGATGAGCTCTTGGCGGAAGAGACAGTCAATACCATATCCATAAAGAAATGGCTGTGCTTCGGTCACAAAACTTACATGGATGGCCTTTTGTGCATTGAAATGAACAATAAACATAAGAAGAGCTCCAAGTCGTTCTTCGTTCACCACGTTTTCAGACAGAAACAGTTGCAGAAATACATGTACTAACATAATCTTTACAATATCACAGGAACTAGGCGCAGTACGTAGATCACACTTTAGCATATGACAAAAAAAAAAAAAAAAAGTTGATAGAAAAACAAAGGCCAAGAAAAGGGATGGCGGGCTTGCGAAAACTTCAGGATGAGGGAGATTGCAGATGGAGATTAAGAGAAAGGAAGCAAAAATAAAAGTAGACTATTATTTTCTGCCTCCTGAGCTGCTTTGTATCAGTTGATAACTGGTTTCCATCTAGCCATAACAAATAGTAGAACAGCATAATGGAACCACCTTGCGCATGATTTATTTGAATGACAAAGAAAACTATAAGCATGATTCTTGGGGAAAATTTTCATCGATTGCAGTTCTATAAGTTCGTTACAAAAAAGTTGCTCATTGTGATCCATCAACTATATGAACCCCAACCCCCACCCCAAAAAATAAAACAAAAAAGGTAAAGAAGAAAGATTAAGAAAAACCTAATACGTCTATGCAAGATCAGTTAATCTTAGGCTTTGCTCGCTTTGGTTTGAGAACTATCCACAGCATAAGAAAGACAACCAAGAAAGCAGGAATTGTTGTCACGTCAAACACCACCTCCACCTTCCTGTCTTTGGTGCAGTGTATTGGATGAAGGAGGGCTACAGTGGAATTCACTTGCTCCACAAAGCTACAATAGTGAAAATTAACATCAGATTTAAATGCTACAAAGAATACTGGAAATAAGCATGAAATTGATTTCAGAAGGTAATCACGGTAGAACTGAAACATCCTTAAAATGAATGAGAACCTATAGTTCAAATTCAAAGAAAAAGGGGCAAATGGCTTAGTACGGTTAAAGTCTGACATAACTAGATGGGTGAAACTAAGCTCACCAACTGTAGCAAACCCAAAACTTCTACACCTGGCTGAAGATATTAACATGTTCAGTTTTCAATGAAAGAAGTGCAGAATATGTCCATATCCAGCAACAAGCAGAGAGTAGATCCTCAAGAATCATATCTAAAAATGGTGTAGGCAATGAAGAGATTGTCTTTCAATTCATCAAGGTAAAAGTGAGCTGTAGAGGTTTGGAATATGGATAGTGTCTAGAGTTCTGCCAGGATATATTAAAGAGGTGATGCGGATAGTATAGATGCAGATTTTCCCAGCTTCAAGATTTGTTATTTTAGGTTTCCATTTGCAGAATAATTCTCCAAATTTTATGTTAGCGATGAAAAGATGCCATAAGCATTAAGCACTAAGGCACATGCATTACATGCACCATGGATATTCATTATATTATGTGGTATTCTCCTTCACAATGTACTTTCTGTTCCCCTATGCCTTACCGTATGGATGCATCGTCCAAGGTATACAGCAGCTTTAAGGCATCAACATGACGTAACTCCCCAGTGACAGTAGCGATCTGAAAATGTATGTCATCAGCACAGGAAATTAATCCTCAAGCATGTGTTGACGATAGAATAGAGAGAATCAGTTACTCACTCTTCTCCATAGGCCAACAACCAAATTATACTTGTTCACTAGGTCACGCTCCTGGGACTGAAAAAGCTTGAATGATTTTTGAGCTGGTTGAAGTCAAGTAGCCACAAAGAAGAATTTCCATAAAAGAAAATATAATACCACACAGCAAAGATCCTATGTCATTACCTACTAGGTCTAAATCAAAGAGTTGAGTTCAGACTGGCCAGTTGAAATCACTACACCCAGAGGTCAACATAAATGAAAACTTCGATAGCATATACAGTTATTTCCCAGTGTTTAATCAAAGATGGTTGCATTATATGATGTTAATGGTTGATTCAAATAGCATAAGCATATCAGATATCTTTGTTTAGCACCAATTTTTCACAGGTATCAGGATGTTTCTGTCATTGAAGTCTAATGTGCTATGGTGCAAATGAGCTGACGCTGCACGACAATTGTGTTTACTCCAATTTGGGCTAATTGCTCACAGATTAAAAGCATAATTTAGCTATTGGCAAATTTTGTTTCTTCTACATTTGTTTCAAAGTAATACATCAATTCAAGGAACCCAGGGACTATTTGAATTAATGAAACTTCTCATTTGTCCCAGTTGACAAAACACAAAGATTCAAGCTCTACATGTGTGAATTGCACCAATATGTGGAGCCACTTAAGCTATGCTTAACTAGATAGAACAAGTGGAAGCCTTGTATGTACTCCATGCATTAATAACTATGTAAAACATTATAGTGAAACAGTCAGTCACTCTAGAATACACTACCAAAAATAAACCGGACTGGTCAGGCACAATAGTAAAAATCAACTGCAGTGAGAACAAATTAAGTAGTTCTTAGCTTACTGTTTCATAAATAGAAACTGCTAGAACCTATTTTTCCTGTGACCAAATTCATAATACTTTTGTGAATGATAAACAAATTGAAGCTGATATAGCGCTAAAAAGCAAGGATACTTGTCTGCTCCAGGACTAGACGGTGAATGGCTGAGTTTACAAGCTGGATAGATTCTTCCAGACTTGTGATAATATAGTTCCGGGCAATCGTGTCTAAGTGAAACTGGGAGACACGCCAACCTTGAGAGGTGATTGACAAAGGGTTGCAGCCAACTGACCATATCCAATCCTATGCATTAGAGAAGCAACTTCAGAAACAGAAGAATGCAGTTCAACATCTAAAAACAAATGCAGAAATGTGACCATCAATGACTTACATTTGTGAGTGCAATTCATTTAATCTATAAGACCAAGTTTGCAGCAAAATTGGCAATCCAAGAACATCCTATTGAAAGGCCTTCGTTTCAGCAGATTTATATTATGTTTCTAGCTGTTATAATTTTTGTTTATTATGTTGTGCTCCAAGGGGCTGTATACTCAATGAAGTAATGATTAGAAGCCCCATCCCTGTTGGCCCAAGTATTGTAAGTTTGCAAGTCTTAGGCCTATGATTCTGGTTTACTCATTTAGATGTAATCTGAAAATGGAACAAGTACAGAGGGGCCCTTCACAACACCAATTATCATAGGCCTAAAGACAAATAAATACTTCACCTGTTCACCAGAACATCGTGACTTAACGTTTTCAGGTTTTTATCCTAATCTAAAAATAAATTATGAAAATAAAGAAAAACATAACAGCACACACTGCTGTTTCAATTTATATAACTTAATGCGATGTGTCAACAGGTCACCACTACAAATTACTGCGAGACTTGAATTTAATAGAAACTAGTTTGGGACCCCATGCGATGCAACATGTTTCAAGTACTCCTAATTTTTTTTATTTGTTTTTTGAACCATGTTTCTAAATTTTCATGATCATTATTGTATATAGTTAATGAAATAAGTGAAATAGGTTAGAAACATAATTCTTTGACCTCAGTAACATGGTACTCCCTCCGTCCTTGAATAATCCAGTTGCTTTATGCACACATACCAAGAATGAGGCAAAATTACTCTCTACCCCTTATATAAAATGAAAGATGAGGGAATAAAGTTTTAGAGGCAAATATAAGGAGGGTTATTTTTGTAACATGTGTGACAATTATTGGCCAAATGAAGGAGAGGAAAGTTTATTCATGGACGTACCAAAGAGGAAACTGGAAAGTTTATTCAAGGACAGAGGGAGTACATATTAACATAGCATCAATTTGTAACTTTTCTATCTGAGGACTCCTTGTCCTCCTACTTTGTATTCTTTTACTGTCATTAATACAACTTTTCTTTATCAAAAAAAAAAAAAAAAAAAAATAGCAACAGTTTAATATATGAAATTGTTAAAAGTTAACGTGTTAAAATTGTTCGCATGATCGGTACGATACCTAATATGATAACCTAGCGGTTAGGAGATCGAATCTCCAATAGTTACTACTTTTTCTCAACTAATAACAACACATTATAAGTGATCAAAATAAAGTTTTCATAGTATAGTATAAATTCACGACCGTGTTTCAAATTGCTAAATGCTTCGATTGAAAAACCAGAAAATTAGAAAATTTTACAAACATGATAAACTAGCTTCCTACATACCTCAATAGCAGTTTCATGGGCATGGCTGTAGACAAGATGAAGAGGAATCAAACCAGCTAAGTGTTCAGAAGCAGCAGCAACGGCAGCTTTTATGGGCCTCCTGAGAAAATAAGGAGGGCAAAGAAGATGGGAGTAAGGAACTGCAAATACATAAAGGCACTGACATGTGATATGATGCTCTCGTACTACCGAGTCTGAATGACATCATAGAAATGAAACAAATCAGTGGAAAAAAAAGTAACAAATAAAAATAAAACTGAATAACAAATGACGACCTTCCACTTCAGCATTCATTTGTAGCGCCAAAACTATTAAACATCAACTGATTTTTCTGTTAATTATTTTGAAAGTATTTATGATTTGGTACCATAAGCCCATAACAGATATATTCTTCTTTGCTCCAGCCGTATCAACAGATCCGAAGCTGTTTTTTAATTTTATCCAAAAGGATAGCCTAGTTGAAGCACCAAAAGGGGCTGCACCTGTTGTTCTTACCTCATCCAAAAGTTAAAAAAAAAAAAGCAGACAGATTTCTTCCTTTAATCTATGGTTAGCCAAACCATATATATTGTTATCAAATTCGACAAGCAACAACTTTATTTGGTCTTTCTTTTCTTAAAACATATAGAAAGAACTTCTAAGATAGTTAATGCTTATGCAACAGCAATTGTTTAAAGTTCCTTTCTGCACTCGGGGACCTGGGCTTGGATTAAGTACCCTACTTGTTTCGCTGTTCGAGAAAAGACTACCCTACTTGTTTCCATCAGCGTTATTCGGTCCAATCACAGGTATTAACAATGTGGAATGTATGACAAATAATGAAAAAGAATCTCGCCTTTTTCATAGGGCAAGGGCATAACAACTATCAAGAGTTAATTGATGTTCAGAAAATGATTTGACATTCAGGATCTAATCTTGAAAACGAAACAAGATTATGGGTAGGAGTTGCCCAAATCCTGTGGACATTTCTCAAGCTCTTTAACATCTTAAACACCTTCAGATGTCATAATATATTAACGTATGCACAAATCCCCCCACCTTTCACCAGAAATAAATCAACTCCAAATCCAATCTTTTTCTTGCAAGGCATCTACAGTATCATCCTCATCCCACCCAGACCCAAGCTCAATGAAATGTAACAAAACAAATACTAACATTTAAACATACAGAACAGAACTAAAATACAAAAATGAAACATATGTAGATCGTACATTGGATAATCTAAGAATAAATCCGTACAATGGAAAATGACAGCTAAGTTGGTTACTTGGCGTCAAAGTCTTCTCAATCTCAAGAGCATCCTAAGTATACCCTCTCAAAAACCAAGAGGAGAGAGAGGAAGGAGAAAGAAGCAGAGAAAATAAAATGTTGATCAAAATTCGAAAACAAAGCCGACAGTTTCATAGAGCTTTTCCAAGCACTTTTTATCTTGTGCAGAGAAAACAAGAGGGAGGGGAAGAAATACAACAAAGGAGATGACATTGGAGGCACTATGAAGGCTGGAGAACAGAGAATCAGAAATAAACCAAGACGGGAGAAAAAGAAAAGGGGATATGAGGGAGGCACTGAGCCACTGACAAGGAAAGATATATGCACGAGGAAAGGTTTGCATGACAAAAAGTTTCATTTCAAACCCAGCATGCTACCATTGACTATATTTGCATCATTGTCTTCCATGATTTAGGGTTTTAAAACTATCCATCAATGATTTGCCTGAATTAAGATGCTGCTAGGTTTATCCAATTGTAACCCTAGTCACAACAGATTCCTGTTTGCATCAAGCACAATCAAACTCAACTGAGAACACTACCTCACATCACAGCATATTAACCCAGCATAAAACTCTCTAATAGCTAGTGCTAATTGAGGTCACTGAGGATGGCCAGGTTTTGTTCTTATTGGACCTGGTTTAGAGACTCTGTTGGCATAACCTCCCATTAATAAACTTAGGCATATTTCAAGAGCTGCTTCTCAACAGAAAGATGCATAACTAATCCAGGCCATGCAATTGAGGGCCTCCAGAAAAAAGTCAACTTGCTTCATTAGGTACTTGATCTTCCCTAATTTTCCCAGACAAAAGCTAAGAAATCAAGTGCCATAAATCAGTATAATGTCAAATATAAACTTTTAAGGCATAGTGTTCAATTTTGTCAAGCCTCATATAATCCATAGGTTGCCTTGTATCCCATGACAAAACTGACACAGCCCTCCTTCAATCCCTCCAATTGTTACAGACGAACTATTTCAGATAAAATCAATTCTGATATGTTTACCTTAAATCCCAGAGTAGTGACTGCCCATTGCACTGCAAATGACTTTCCCATGATGAGGATTCCGACTGAGCAACAATGATCATATCAGAAAGTGCTTTTGCCTGATAATGCTTGTCAACCAGTAAGGGATCACCGTGGATAAACCAGAAAATGGGAACCTCCAGTGTTGACCTGCTATTAGCATGTGTTCCTGCATGAAGTATGCATTTTAAAATTGGAGTACCACATCCAGAAAAAAGACTATGGCTGTGTTTGGTAAGACATAAAATAAGCTCTTTTGCTGATGCCAAGTAGCTTTTTTTTTTTTTTNTTTTTTTTTGTCATCAGCTTATTTTGAGATGCTATATGAAGTAGCTTCTCCAAATAAGTTAATAGCTTATAAGCTACTTTGCCCTTCCAAACACAGCCTATAGCTGGGTGACTAATTTACTTATTTCAAATGGCACGGAGACTTTCATCTGATATGTCATACATCTACGTAAAGACAAACACCAGAAAGATCTAATCAGATAGTGCTATCGTATTATCAAGATGCAGTTTGACAATGAGAGGGACATAGAGGTTGGCCATTAAAGATCCCCAAGATGCAACAGTAGTCGTGGAATACCAAAAGGCAGAGTTTGATCATCTGAAAATGCATTGTAATCATATAAACATATTTGAATGGAGCAGGTTCATTTCCCAAACAGGCAATATCTGACATACTATGGTAGCATTCAAGGTCTAAGTAATAAAGTAATGAAACAATCAATGTTGTCAATATGCTTTTTCAACTTTGAATAGGGGTATCTCTGTTAGTTTGAAGTGGATAAGGGTAAGGCTATGTACTGAGTATGTAGTCTTGACCACCACAAGCCCCACCAACAATGGGATTACACAGGACGTTGTTGTTTGTATTTAAAGTTGGATAGTGATTGATACATATCAGGCATGACACTTTGGTAGTGCCAAGTTCCAATCTCAGCACAGCAGCAAATTAACAGCCATGGCTCAAGTCAAGTCTATAAAAAAACATTGGAGGAAGATCACCTTTGAGTGTGCTGTGCTCATTGAGCCTTCGTAACTGATGTTGGAGAATGGAGGAATCCAGATAGTTAGAGACAGTTTTTCTATATGTTCCATTGACGAACAACATCGGCACAGCTGCTGCTCGCCGAGCCACAGAGAAAGCCATTGCCAAAGCAGGATCCTCAGAAAGTGGCAACCTACAGGTGCCAAAAGTATATTAGTATAGTCAGTTTCAACATAGACAAACCAAAGAAAATAAGTTTAACCAATCAAGACTTTATAAGAGCGACGTGAAAGTTAGACCAGACTGATTGGTTCAACCGTGCAACTGATTGGACAAGGAATAGCCTGACATCAGGTCCACTTGACTCAGTTACCACTAACCAGGCAGAAGCAATCAATGCCTACCTGGACAGATGGTACAATGGCAACCGCATTGACAGTTGAACCAGGAAGTTCTTGCCAAATTTCGGTAAAATATTTCGGTAAACAGGCTCTTAATACTAAAACTGTAATGTCAAATACAAATGAGTAAATGTACGATGTACCACTGAAACAGCCTTCATGCAGGAGCAGTGCTTACTACTACTCAACTTTCAGTTACCTTTTTGTGGGTTTGATTATAAATAAAGGGAAAGGAAAAAGAAAAGGGAAATGCTTGAGAAGGTTGACACGAGCAGGTGGATAAAAGAACTGCGTCATCCCAAAACCACGAGCCATCACAGGTCAGCATTCAGGTTGGGTCTCCAAACACTTTTCCATATGTGTCAACAAAACAGACCCCATGAAACAGGGAGAGAGTTGGGGGATGGGGATATTACAAGAATTACTTACATGTGCTGGCTGAACATCACTTTCTGAGAAGGTAGCAACAAAGATGATAAACCATCCATTAGAACCCTCAGATCTACAGGTAAATGCTTAATATTCCTGACTTTCTGCATAAACAATGATAACAAAATTTCAGTGGTTCTAGGTCTACCCAACAAGTTATGAAAAATAAGTCGGCACAACTGTTTGTACAAAAGACCAAGAGAGTGGATAAAAACAACACAGAAAAATTACCAATATAAATGCATGAGAAGAAAGATAGAAATAAATATGTCAACACCATGCCACTAAAAACTATGTTAGCAGATACTCTCATACACAGAGAGAAAAAGTGATAGATCAGATGTGCATTCTCATACAAACTCCCAACCAATGAGTATACACACACACACACACACACACACACAAAGGGCATGCATGAACACACACACACACACAAAGAGAGAGAGAGAGGGGGGGGGGGAGGAGGTCAAGTAGAGAGCACAGTACATCTTGTGTGATGAAAAATAACTGATAAGATATCTGGTCATAGAAATGAAAAGCTCCATCAGCCACAGATGGGGCTATAATGTGCCTCATAGATCCCCACAAGGTTGAACCTAGGTGCGCCAGAAAGGTATCACGAGCAACAGTGTAATTTTGGAACCCCTGCAAGCGCAATTTAGTTAAACACATTCATACCTTGAAAAGAACAAAACCTCATATAGCAACAGTAAATTTGAAAAGTGAGTGGTGAATGTCAACCACCTGGCGATGCCTTTATGTGTGGATTCATATAAAATTAGGAGATAGAATACAGAGAGACAGAAGAATACCTCATCAGTGTCACTGAAGAGATTCCAGCTCTCCATTCGTCGTAATGCATCTAATGCTTTTGTCCTATGATTTTCATCAGACTCATCACCTTCCAAAGCCTGCAGTTCATTCTTCAGTTCCCCCATTCTCTCATCAAGTTCTGAAGTACCAGATTCATATAAAGTAATCAGCTTTCTACAGGAAAGGTGCAGAAATCACACCATTCAACCAGAACAAGGGGTAGGGGGCAACTGATGGCTGAAACATAAACAAAGCAGTGACATTTTGCAAAGGAATTTTACCAGAACACAAAACTACAAAATACACAGGTCCAATGCCACCAAACTACGCCAGAGTTACAAATTAAGTTTTCAAAACTAAATACTAACTTGAGAAAGTAGAAAGGTCATAAAGCGAAAGGAAGCCAAGAAATTACCTTCACAAAGGGCAAGCTTGACTCTTCGTCCTTTGCAATGTTTAAAAGCAAAAAGCTCATAAATATCAATTTCGGCTAGAAGGATGTCAACAGCCTCGTGTTCTCTCTGGAATATATCAAACAGTAGTTATTGGAGATGGCCAACAACCAAACCACAAAAAATAAAACATCTTGAATGAAGCACTGAGCCATTATAAGCAATTAGGCATCCTTACATATAAAGCAAGCAAGCAAAAAGAGGGTTAAAACACTTAAAACATTCCCTAGAAAACTGTTATCTAAGATACAAAGTAAATACAAATATAAAAAAAAAATGCAGATTATTAAGTCGAGAGTCGAGACCCATTGATACAGAAAAGCATGCCGATCACTCTGACAGCAGTCAAGATAAACCAGAAAAAGCTCCTGCGGAAAGAGGCCAATGTGAAGAACTCCTTAAAAAGAATCTTTTACTCTGACCCTCCCAAAACAAATATGTCTTGACTTGAAATGCTCCAAAACAGAAGTTGGACAAGTTCCAAGATTCCTTCCCTGTACAGAAAAGCCTGTATCGCAATGAGCATGCATGGCTCCCTGTCACACCACCTTTCTAGTGAATAACACAAGCATTAAATGAGACGGTATTATGGGGCCTCCAGTTCTTCAATGTAGCATTAACATTGAGTTTATCAAAACCTTCATGCCAATCTATAGCTTTCAGCTTTTGGACCTTAGACCTCGAAATAGAAGTTAAAGCAGGGAATGGTTTTGCACACTGTTGCATAGTTTAAGAGTAGACCCTTGAAACCGTAAACCTCATCATACATCCAAAGTATCAACCCTAATCGCAACACATTCGACTCAAGTCATCAATACGGGAACCAATGTGAAGGAGAAGGGGAAGAAACAGGATTATTTTCTGTTTTTGAGACTAGGCTCAACCATACGTCCATGGAAGACCATCAGGCACTCCATCTTTTTATTATATTTCTTGGAGGCTGTCTCCCCTCAATCTTTGTCTTTCTATATCATTTTTCTTTTCTCTTCCAGACCTTTGTCAATTTCTTGAGCTCCTGTACCAGTTCTTTTATCTTCTTTACAAAAGTTTATTCATCTTCCTCTCTCAGCAACCATGAAAATGACATAATGCCTAGTTGATAACATAATATCTGGAGTGAAAATAAAATGTTGCTGATGAAAACCATTGTTTTCCTCAAATTTGTAATGCCAAAGGCAAGGAGATTTATTTATTTTTTTAATAGAAGAAAAAAGTTTGTATTTGTAACTTGTAAGGATCACATAGAAATACAGCAATAGAAGACAAAGTGTCTTCCAAAAAGAAATTCCTAATTGCAAGCTGGCCAGTTCATTTGGCCAGTGAAATAGAGTAGCTCCTAGAGGCCCTTGCCCCTAGTGTCTTATACCATGAAAAAGTGACATAAGTAACCCTCTCTCAATGTAGCTCAAAGGGGAGGGTAGAGCCAGAAAACACTTGCACATTCCGATCTGACCAAATGCACCATAATATGGCTAAGATAGCATTGCGCCACAATATCCTCTTCTCCTTCTCCTGTCTATACTCCATAAACTGCATGTGAAAGACTCTCAGTCCCCATAGACATAGAACAACCTAATCTAAAGATTCCAAGCGACATTACACTTCAAAAGAGATGTGCCACCGTTTCACTAGTTGTCCGGCAAAGTACGCATATATCAAAATAGTCAATCCCGAGCTCAATCATTGGCGCAAATCATTTGTATTTTTTAAATTCTGTACCTTAAGCAGAACTTTTGCTTACCAGAGTAATTTGGCAGGTAGGAAAGGAAGGGAGTCCAAACTTTTAGGTCTTGCTAGAAAATATTTCCAAATAATTCATAATCCACCGTCTTGAAGCATCACCACCAGAGAAATTAGCAGTTTCCAAGATGCCAAGCAATGGACAAGTTCCTCCATCTCCAGCTTCGAACCAATCCATAGCATGTAGTGTCTTCATATCACATAACAGAGCAAATTGCGCTCCATATACACTTCGATCAGGATGATGCTAGGAAAAACATAAATCTAACACACACCAAGACTCAAAACTAATGTGAGCTTGAAAACTTCCCACTCCTATAGGCTCTGTCCCCTCCTAAAACGAGACTATCTCACCACTATCTATCAACTTAATTTTCCTTATAGAGGAGTTTGAGAAGGGACCTCCAAATTACCAGATATTTGAAATAAACGGATTTGCAGGCTTATCTTAAACTCTAATGGCTCGCTTACTTGGTGGTAAAAAATGTAATTATAATGGAATGAGTCATTTTATTAAGTGAAGTAGAGCTGGAAACTAAAACAGGGAGGAGTGATGTGACAAGATCCTAATTGATTACAACTTTCCATATAATGTTCATTATATTGTAATTATCATTACATCCAAGTAAATGCCACATAAGATGTTTCCAATTTCCACGGTCTTCGGGGAGGTAATATAGGATATCCTTGCCATCTACTGTAAAGCCTATGCCTAAAGGTATTAAAGCCAAACCCAAGTGAATGGAGTTATTCAAAGATCAAATAGTGTATATAAGCAAATTCATTCGATGAGGCCATATTGCAGCAGTTTGCAGCAATAGGACATGAAACACCAAGCCCTCTACCAAAAAGAATACACAATTGATACATGATGAACATTTGTATCTATTATCAGACAGAATGAAAGCTTGAAATATCAACAGAAAGATGCTTACATCCCCAAAAACAGCAAATCTTTCCTGAATTGCATCCTGTAAGCGATCTTCGGCTTCCTGTTCTGAAATCTCTGGACAGCACAAAGTTGACAAACTAAAGATACCAGAAAGTATATGAAAATGTAATGCAACCACTGCAGGGCAATTTCCTCATGCAAGCAGATAATAAGGTATAAGCATTGCTTAGATGCAAGGCTAGGTGGAGCAACTACAACTGCTACTTAGTACATTCTTAAAGAAATTTGATTGCGTGTGAGAAATATGATTCAAGCAGGGGCAGGCAGAGTAGTTACTTATGAGCAAGGTTACATACACCTTTTATATGCAGGTTTATTTGGCAAAAGATTTTCCTTTTTCTTGTTTTCATTTTTTGGGGATAACTTGACTTGGCTAAAAGAATGAAAAACATCATACCGTGTCCTCATGGGACTCCCACTATGAAAATGGTGGGTTCAGATAATTTGGAGAAGTAATGAAATAGCATTTTTTTAATATAAAAGATTAATTGTAAAAACAGAACAAAGAGTGTTACAAGGAGTCATATAAAGGAAACAATGAGTACAATAAAGCTCTCCAGTCCCTCTGTACTTTGGACAAAGGGAATCCTGGAAAAATCCTATGGGCAGAGATGCACCAATCTATCCCAATCTCAACAAATAAACAACAGTACAGTAAAGTAAGGCATTTGAATTATTCCACGACAAATACAATCCATATTAAAAAATAATGAATCTTACGGTTCTATTCACTATCGGAAGCAACCTCTCTACTTGTTAGAGGTACGGTTGCATACATCAAGACCTCCCCAGAGCTTGCCCTAGGCAGGATTATTACTGGGTCGTTGTTCTTGTTGTTGTTGTTTACAGTTCTATTCAAATGGCTCTCATCAGAATACCTACATTTAATACTGAAGAAACAGTCCCTACAGAGCTTTCTTGTTATACCTACGACTAAATATGTCCTGTTATCCTCATTGGCTACAGAAAATAAATGACATGATGCGGAAGAAACCTAAGCACGCATGTGATCAAACTACTTGAGTAGCAATGGAACCCAAAAAGAAAATTGCCAGTACCTGCAACTGCACCAATTGTTTTTGTTACATTTGGCAAACTTTGCTCTGTACGAACGCCCTGTCCTCCTACAGCAGGGCCCCATGTAAAGGGGCCAGCACTTAGATCAATAAACGCCCACCTGATATCATGAAACTAATAGAGATCAGAAGTAGTTATGCTGATGTGGCTTTGGAAAAACAAACTGCATGTATAGCAACCTGTCTTTTCCTATCCATGTATCTGTTAAACATTCAGCATGAATGCCACTGAGGTCCCCAGATTTTAGCTCCTTTTCCAAACCAAGCTTTAGATCTCTGCTATTCCCTTTCAACACCTTCAGGCAAACAATACGTATAAGAAAAAGAATACATAACAAATGACATTCAAAAGTCAAGCATCCACCTCTTTTCGTGATTATATGGTTAACAGTGAATGAAGAATCTACCTGCAAAACTTTGCTCTGAATTATGTAATCTGTGTCCTTTCCTTGATATAATTTCTCAATACTATTTAGAGCTTCTGAACATTTATTAGACCATTCTACCTGCAAAAACCAAATGCACACAAAATCTGAATACAATGGCATCAGAAAGCATCCTGCTGCACTCTCAAAACCCTCCTTTTTCCCCCGTCTTCACATTTCTTATTCTTATGAAATAGACAATGCTTTATTTTTTTCTTTATTTTTTTGACAAAAAGGAAAAGGAAACGAATCTTAGAATTGATGCTTTTATACATTTTCCATATGTTAGGGGTTCAAATTGTGTGCCGAAAAACAAACCAACACTAAGATACACGCATGCAACTATGTGACTCGGACTATTCATATCACCTAAAGTACCCATGTCGGATCATCGACATTCCGACATGGGTATGGATACTTGACGAAAACTCACAACATTTTAGGCCAAAAACTCACCAAATTTTCCGAAAATCAGCGAGTCCTACGCCTAGACACATACTAGGGTCCGAAACTTGTAGCTGAGTTCGAGTAACATAGGCATGCAACAACCCATAAATACATATATAAACCACTGCCCCCACTTCAATGTTCAGTCTAGAGTAGATAAATATGGTCATGCTTTGTGTGCAACATGACATCAATCTTCAGTGACAAATGCAGATATGTACATACATATGTCACCAATGGAATTTCAAGTTAACCAAACGGATGCTATTAAAGGAGAATTTCAATTCGTTTCACGAAAATAAAAGGGCAGAATTGTTAACTTAGCCAATGATAATTTCTTAGCCACAATGCTCTACTGAAGCTGTAAGTCAATCGTCAACCTGCTACCCTTACAACTAGCAACAGACACTTGCTCCATTCAGTGTATGGTATCATACTATAACGAACTAATTAGAAAAGGTTGAAGCACCATTTTTGCATGTAGCTGGAAACATACTACAAAGGAGATCCACCTAACATATGCCATGTAAGAAAATTGATTTTTTTAATTTAAGGAAATGCAACAGCAACATACTGTATAACCAAAGAGAACGAAAGAATTAGACCACAAACCGTATCAGCTTCTTCAGTAATTGTCCATGCAAACTTAACCATTGGGTGCTTTACATACAGAGGTTTCTGAATATTTTCAATGGCTGAAATTTTTTCAGTAAAAAGAAGTGCATCTTGTTAGTAAACAATAAAATACAATAGAATCAGCATGGTTTCCCTATCAGCACAATCTACTTTGTTATATTACTAAAGAGTAAAGACTTCATAAAATTCACAAATAAGCTTGAGAGAAGGTTCCCACACCAAGAGTAATCTCTGGAGTGCTTCCTGATTCACGTATTCTAGCTTGCAAGCTCTTATTCTGTACCAGACATGCCATCATAAGAATGTTAACAATATCAACATAACATTAGCAGCAACAAAAATAGTCAGAAACATTGTCCTCCAATAAGAGAATTATGTATACACACACACCACATACAATTTAAACATAACACAAATTTTACCAAGGACATTCAAGTAAGATAAGTTAGCAATTATTTCGAAATAATCTGAAGATATAAGGCTTATGAAACACTTATCTACGACAAGGTTTTTCGAAGAAAGAAGCACCTGTTTTAGGAAGTCTATCTCTGAATCAGACAATCCTCTCCTGCAATTCAATTATGAGCTCAATAAGCATGCTAAGGGATATTAAAGTAATCATAGGAACACAATTTGATCACTTGATCATCCACAAGCTTAGCGACACACAGATTCAAAGCTGTCTGACAAAACAACCTACCTATAACCGTATCTAGTTCTGTTCACATCATGCTTTGGATTCAAAATAAAAATGTTGTACGCATTTCCAACTTGCAAATACTCAATGAGACTATCGAAAAGAATTTCCATCATATCCAGGTCCACTTGCCACAAAGCAACTTTACCATCCCTGTTGAGAATAAAAGTAGAAAGGAATTTTCATTAGAGACAATTAGAACTAGCATAGAAATTGAAAGTAAACAAAAGACGATGACTAAATTTTAAAAAAAAAAAGTTACTGTATGCCATGTGCTTGAGTTCATATGGCAAGAATCAGCTCAAGCAAAAGATATGGTAACCCCTATTTGTATATCATTAGATTCATTCACAGTTATAGACAGAGCTGAAACTTAACAAGCATCGAAGAAGCTAGTGTGCCAAATTGATAGCTAATCTAATCTTAACCAAATATAAACAATCACATTTGCATATGTACTAGTTATTCAACTCCATGTGATCGTGTAGCATGCTTGAATAATAGCATATATGAACTTAAGAACAATTAGGGATCGCCAGCGTGCCACTGCAAGCAGCAACCAAGCTAAGTTCAGAATGTTCCGTAGGTATTATTGTCTTCTCTCAGCAAGGGTTTCGCTCTTCG
The DNA here is from genome assembly GCA_030267885.1 of Mesembryanthemum crystallinum. Classification (NCBI taxonomy): domain Eukaryota; kingdom Viridiplantae; phylum Streptophyta; class Magnoliopsida; order Caryophyllales; family Aizoaceae; genus Mesembryanthemum; species Mesembryanthemum crystallinum. The sequence continues at coordinate 22,245 of BSSO01001274.1, forward strand.
TCTCCAAAATTAGTAGATTGTGGGGTGCTCATATTGGAAAAATCCTTGTTTGTAGGATTCTTTTGCTATTGTGAGTGGAAATGTGTTATGGCTGTGGCTATGAACTGTAATTCTTCTTGCCCTGCCGCCTTATTGCCATGTTAGAGTTAATGATGATGAGGGTGAAGATGAGTTGATGAAATTCCCCTCATAAATGTTGATGATCCTATATTTAATTTGAACCCACACTAAAAAAATTGAGGAAGGAAAACCTTTTATTCAAACAAAATCAATCAATCTTGCTACTTCCTTCAATGCCAGAAGCAATAGCCTTCAATAAAACAAGATAGTAAAATGGTCTGTTATTCATCCATTTTTCTCCTCAATTGCTTGATTTATCATAACCCTAAACTGCATCAGTTTCGTGAAGTTTGTTTAAATTTAGCAGCACCAAGGTGTAAAGACCACAGTTTTCTTTTCTTTCTAAAAACAAAAAGTCCCATGTAATGTTCTCTAAAATTTATTAAGACAACACTAAGTATAAAACTGTAAGTAGTAAACAATTTAATCATTGCAAGTTTTGCAGCATAACAAAAGCACTACTTGAGAAAAGGAATCAAGCCAAAGAAGGTATGCGAATGTTTCACATTAATAATGACATCAGTAAGAATCCAGAAGAGAATCAGACTAGAAATGGAAGATAAATGTAGTTGAAGCATAGGGCATGCATTGGTCAGAAACGGCAGCAGCACGCATCTTTCCTTCAATTAGTAAAAGAAATTCAAAGAACTTTGAAAGCTAAAATACATAAGGGAAAAGAAAAAATGGGAGCTCTCTCATCTTTACGTTTCACTTTTCTATCCATGCACATAAAATGATAATATATTAGAAAAAAAGATGCTATTACACACCAAGTGAGGAGCAATATAACATACCCTGACCCTGAGACATCATCCTTCCGGGATAAGACAGCAATGGCATGCTCAAAAACAGAAGTGACTTTTTCGCTCATTTGTATGGCATGAACAGAAAAACTGCATCAATAATTTCCAAGATATATCAGTGCGTGACAAGTTTGCTAACATAGCACCAACAAGGCCCAATCAGTATCTCAAGATTTGAAGTTCAACGAAAACATTACTTGTAGTTTACATGACTTGAGCTAGGGAAATGGTGATTCCCTTTGTCAACATTGATCTTGTAAAACGGGTTTAGCAGTTCTTCGATCTGTGGAACCCGTGTATGTTCAAAGATATGATCAATTTTTGTGAACCAGCGCTCAAGCTCTTCAGCTTCCAGCCTAAAGTCTGAATGGAGAAAACATCCATGAAGGAAGAAATTTTGCAATAAGTTGACAATTACTTAGCAAACTCAGTGTGCAAACACAAAATAAGAAGAAAACTACCTTCGTTTCCTTTGCCTTCAAATCCAATAAAAATAAAATTTACGGGAACTGGAAGATACATAGATTCAACTTCCTGAAGCTTCAAATAATTTGCAACATTGCCTGGGACAAAGTTTAACCAAGCAACACGTGACCCTCAGCTAAGGGGAATTCCCAACCAATGCTCAACAAAGAAATCTCAAAAATACAACACTGCTAATCCAACTCAAAAGTTAAAGCTACAAAACATTTCCCTCATCGCAGACAAATGTTGAAACAACATGCGCAGGTGCAGGTCAACTAGAGCTATTTTGCCCTTTAAGCATATAAAAACCCTATCAGTTTGATCTAGGATTGTTACCACTCAACAACTTCTAGGTTGAACCCCCTTATGACCACTGGGGGTTTTCCTGGCTATTAACGCTACGGCCCATGGGATTAGTCAGGCAAAGCCCAAATACCCAACACTATCTATTAAAAAGAACAACTACTTTTTAAAAGTTTTGAATTTTAAGAAGGTAAAACTTATCATGCCTTAAAAAATTTCATCTACTAGCAAACAATGTCATCTAATAAAAGAAGATATATACTCCCTCCGTCTCAAAATAACTGTCGTTTAAGGTTAATGCGCACATATTAAAGAGATTATTAATTGTAGAGGTAGTTAAAAATATTTGGGAAATTTTACATGGTGCCATTGTGGTTTAGGAAATTCTACATGGTGTAATTTTTTTTTTTTCGATTCTATGTGGTGTCATTGTACTCTTGACAATGTCTGTCCTGTGACCCAAAAATATGAGAACGTTAAGTTTTCAGTCATTTATAATGCCATTAATGAAACACGTGTGTACAACATGAAACGCAATTCTTTCACACCCCCTAATTGTCAAACCTGATTAACTCTAATCATTTACCTAACATTTTTCAGTTCATTCAACCTGATTAATGTTAAATTTTCAGTCATCTATGCTGGTGAGGGTCGTGAGTTTTATAAGGAAGGGGAAGATATTACCTAAGTTAAATGGGTAAAAGGGGAGTAGGTAATGAAATTGACGGAAAACAT
>BSSO01001275.1:0-24667 GCA_030267885.1 Mesembryanthemum crystallinum
CTAATAAAACCGAGTGAACCAAATTAATCTAGTCAGAAAATTAATTACATCAAAAGATTGACATGGGTACAATCACAAGTCATATGAATCAAGGCACACAATAGCTCCAATATAAATAACAAAATCACTATTAGGGCTACAAGCACTAGACAACAATCAAACCCGTTTCACATCCCGACCCTAGATTATAAATTTACTCTAGCATACTGAATAAATTGAAACTACAAGTATTAGAAAGAACATACAATGTTTTCTCCATAATTGTAATGTCAAAAGTAGATGCAAAAGGATTAATCATGGCACGATTTCTGATGATTACTGCTGCTGTCCTCTTCTTGCGTCCTGCCTCTGTCTCTCCGTGTCGCTGTTTCCCTCCCTCTATTCTCCTCTGTCTACTGTCTTTATAGTGGCGAATGTAAAGGGTTTTTAGCCCTCTTGCTTTTCACCGCCTCTTTTTATGATTTTGTCTTGCCGGGTACTGAAGCCCACTTGTTACCCTTTTTTTCATTTTTTTTTTTCCTCATGGGCTCATGCCACCTGATAAATGGTTGAGTTTTAAAACCCAAGACTTGTACCAAGTGGGTCATTGATTGTGAATTGCCGCTTTGACCATATCACACAAATATCTCCAAAATGTTGATTGCTGCTTAGATGAGATGGATTAGAATCATGATGATCTTGGGCTACTTGTGCAGATTGATTAACATGCAAACACTGGTCTTGATCAATTAGCTTTAGGAGTTGACTTTATAACATTAGGTTCACTGCATTAAAAAAACTAGTCATTAAATAACATAATATAAAACAAGGGAGATAGTGCAATCAACTAATAATAATTAACTTAAATATGCTTAAAAACATCTTTTAAACAACTAAATATAGAGGTGGAAGTATCTGTAAATAGCGAGTTATCAGTTACTATATGGTTTCTATTGATTTTGAGATATTGTGTCCCAAGAGTGGACTTATGAGTTATTGAATGCCTTATTGGCTATGGTTATTGAGTATTATAATTATGGGACCGATGGGCCGAGTTTTATTTTATTTGATTCACTAGCTTACCACATGGCCGAGGCTAAGGGTCTTTAACTGGGAGCAAATTGGCACCACTATTGGGTTTGAGTATTAAGCTTGATTAGTATTGAGAATCAGTTGGGTTTATAAGGTGAGAGCTTATAGTTATGTAGACATGAAGGTCAAGAGACTTTAGACATGTTTCAGTTATTGATTTAACTTAGGGTTTATTACTTGTCAGTTTATAAGGAGTATTTCCTATTTATTTTATTATTTGATAGAATGATTGGTTATACCAGCTTTGCTGACGTGGTTGTTTTATGCGCTACGTGTGTTTTCGTCCACGTCTTATTCCTATGGTGGGCCTACGATGATCCTTTGTGAATTTGTCACATTTGGGGAGTAGACTGATAATTGTATTTCAGGTTATTGGTGAGGATTACACACTTCCGCTTACACTTAGTTAGAGTAGCTACAACAGTTCGATTGTATTGGTTGTATATGTTTTATAGTTTGATTTTAGTTATTTATTCAGTTGTAATAGGTATAAATAGATCACTTAGAATTGTTTCACATTTATTCTGGGTTGTATTGGTTTAGACTTGCACTCCTCTTCGGGAGTCGGGTGCGGCGGTGACGCCCTGGATTTTGATTAGTTGGATTTGTATATATATTGTTTTTATTTAAACAGGTTTTTATTTAAGCTTTTAAGGCTGGATTATTGTTTTTTCAAATGAAACTCTGCTGGATTTTCGGCTCGTTTTTATTTATTTTCTTTTATTAAAATCCGAGGTGTTACACATTAGTATGTGAGGTTCACTAACAGCAAATTGCTAAACAGTGTTAAAATTCTATGGAAGTTCAAAATTTGAAACTAGCGCCACATTTGTTTGAAATTGAAATTTTATTTGAAAGTGAGCACAATTGGCTAATCACTTTATTCTTCATAATCTTCATCTCATTCTCTATCTAATTTTTTCCCCTCTCTCCTAAAAGATCTATCTTTCATAACCATCAACTAAGAAAATTCAAAAAGAATTGGTAGAATACCATAAAGAAAATTCATTAGCAACATTCAATAGGAGACGGGAGAGAGAGAAGGGACTTGGACGATAGAAGAGGCTGAGAGAGAAGGGACTTGGACGATAGAAGAGGCTGTAACCGTGTATTGAGAAATTCATTTTGGCTTCAAAGTCAATTTATAGCCACAACATCAAATCCAGGTCTAATTTTTGAACTAAAATTGTTCAATTTGAAGTTTTAACCTTTTATCTTTTCATTTCAAATGCTTGATTGAAAATTAATTTGGACAGATTGTAAGTTTACAATGATGGAAAAGCACTAATGGGTTTCCTGGCAAGATACCACTATAGTGATGGAACTTTTTGGAATTAGCATCCAATTGGGTCATTTCTTTTAAATTTAATGCTTGAAGCTGGTCAATGTTAATATATTTGAAGGCAAAAGCAACTACATATCAGTATATCACTTACGACAATTTAGAATCAAGGGGTGGATTGCGAGATGATTGATCATTGTATTAATTTGTTTTTATAATTTTCTCTCTTATATCTACACTACTACTCCATACTACTCCATATTACAGATTCAAGTGAATAAATATGTTATTAGTTAAATTTTCATTAATCAATGATTTTCATGGTTTTGACTAAATCAATGATTTTCATGGTTTTGACTAACTTTGGTTGATATCATATATCTTCAACCCTCTCTTTATCTTTTTGTCAAATCTTTTTTCATGTAATTTGTTATTTGTTTGTTGGCTCTCTTTTAGATTGATACAGGATACTACCTTTTTTTTTTTAGAACGATTTGTTGGTGGAATTGCAAGTGTATGAGTGTCTTTTTCATGTCAATGTAAATCTTTGAGAGACTTGATGCTAACCTCACATTGTGTGTTAACTTGTTTTGTTATGAGGTTGTGCGCTGAGGCATTGACAAACGAAAATTCAGGTAGCGACAAATTTGATTCTTTGTATCATAATTATTAGCAATTTAACCTCAACTCATTAAAATTCGATCTTGAAAGTTCCAATTTTATCAATATACAACAGAATAATAAGAGCATATACTCTATTATTTTGTAAATATTACAACAAAGTGCATAATTTGGAGCAAATTCTAGAATACCTATCAATGTAGAACAACCTGTTCGATAAAGCTTTGCACTAAACAAATTTCATTTCATCTACAAAACAGAAATACAAATGATCTACTACTAATCATTTCGAAGTAAAAATAACACAAGGGGATAATTGAATAGGTCATCGTTATGTATAGTTTGTACATAAACAAATTTTGATCAATCTTCTCTTGTTCTCTCATACTAAATTTTTCCAACATTTTTCTCTCAAATAACATCTATGTTCGGAGTACAAATCAAATGCTTCTTGTGTCACCAAAAACATGTCCAAGTAGAGTGGTGAAGGTTCCATCTTTGTTGGCTAATTGAGCATCATCGAAATCCATGTTACACCATACTGCCTTATGAAGGCTTCTATTTCAATATCTATTATGGCTTTACGTTTTTATCGCACCTGAGAATCATGCATGAATACTAAATTGACCAGCATTATAATAAATTATGAAACATATAATTCAAGAGTAAAGACACTTGTAAACCGAGATAAACAAAATCAACTAATAAATTATATAGAGCTTGATTATCATTTTCATACTACGCGCATTTATCGTTCAATTTAACATAGTCTTGTTATATAGTCTTAGTGCTTAATGAGCAGTCGCATGTTACTTAATTGAATTTACTTCTTTTTCATTGTTTATTATCCTCAAATATACAAAAGGGAATAGGTATGAATTCTATGTTACTTGTGAATTTACTTATTTTTCATTCTTTATTATTCTCAAATATACCAAACGAAGAGATATAGAAGAAAGAAATTTAAGAAAAAAAGAACATAAACGACGACACTTGTCAAACAGACAATAGGAACACAAAATGCGTTGTGTCTGCTACATCAATGTGTATGCTACTGCTACTACTAATGCAATTTTTTCTAGTATGTAATTGTATTTTATTGTAATTATGAAGGCAAATTGCCTCAAATTTTTTGGAAAATGGGTAGTTTAAATATTTCCATCTTCCAATGGGTGTCAATGTGACACCCTTGGATAAATCATTTCACAAGATATGAGCTAAGTGTGGGGAGTGATCAGTGTAATTCTCCCACAAAGCTACAAAATACACATAGAAAATCTGAAAGAAGTACAAAGCTAACTCAAGTCAAGACTACCAAAACAAAAGACCAATTTGTATACAACAGTACAGGACACCTTAGCAGCTTCTAAGCTGAGTGCATTAAATCCCCAATCCACTTATACCTCCTCACAAAAGCCTGAAATTGGATCTGAGATACCAATTGCTTTGGTGTTCTGATTTTACCTTCAAAAATTCTCTTAATTCTTTCAGACCATAGCTCATAAGCTGTGGCTGCCAAAATAGTTCTCTCTCTGTTCAAGTGCACTGCCTCTAACTCTGTACCTAAACTAGTTCATCTCTCTCTAAATTGTCATAGGGCTTCTGTTGATGCCTATCCAGTGCATGGTTCTACTTCACACCTTAGTAGCATAAGGGCACTTGAAAAACAAGTGGTTCACATTTTGATAGTTCTTGCAGCATAAGGAACATCTATTCATTGCAGACCTCTTCTTGGGAAATTATTAATAGTAGGCAATTTGTTGAATGTAGCCATCCATGTTATAGTTTTATGCCTTGGGACATACATAGGCTCCCAAATAGTTCTTTGCCATTTGCAGGGAGTACCCTTTTCTCAAAAGAGATTATATGCTTCATGAACATTGAATTTGCTAATATTACCCCATCAGCTTGTGTGTGTCGGGCTGCAACAACTCCCCCACATTTGTTGATAAACACATCTCTCACTTGTAGTAACCTTCTCCACAGTACAACGAAGCATCCCCTTGTTTGCAAGTTATTCTTATCAGCACCTCCTTCTTCATAGGGCTTACAGACTTGCTCCCACCCTATGAAAGCTAACTTATTCTTATCAGCACCACATCCCCAAAATAATGCTCTGCTTATCTTATTAATTTCATTAACTACCCCAGCAGGAAGCAGGGGTGCAGAGCTCCAAAAATTATGCACTCCAAAGACTACAGCAACAGTTGGAACTCTACCAGAAAAGCTCAATAACTTTGAAAACCAATGCTCAGTGTAAGCGTTGATCATATCTATGAGAGGTTGACACATAGGTCTAGTAATTCTAATGGTGCTAAGAGGAACACCAAGATATCTAAAGGGTAACTGCCCCTTAACAAACTCGGTATGCTGAAGAATAGTTGCTTCACTTCATCAACTCCACCAAAATAAATGTTTCTATTAAAAGGGTTTGGGTGCAAACTTGACGTAGCAGCAAACTCAAGCAAAGTAGTGGTAAGGCATTGAACAACAAGCTCGCCACCTCTAACAAAAAGGAGAAGGTCATCTGCAAATGACAAATGGTTTAGTTTGAGTCTACAACACTTTGGGTGGTAGCTAAAGTTGCTATCATTGTAGATTTTCCTCAAAATCCTAGAGAGCCCTTCCATACAAAGCAAGAAGAGGTATGGAGACATGATTGATGTGAATTTAAGCAAACGAACAAGTATGGATCTTGTGATGTGGTGGATGGATGATTTTGATGGAGGAATAATGATGGGAGGGTGTGGTGAAGATGATAAATGTCTCAACAATTAATCTCAGATCACTAAGCAAAGATTAATTGAATTGACTCACAAAGTTCAATAAGACAATTCAAGAATCACAAAGAGTTCTTAAATTGTAAAACACAAAGTATAATTGAATTCTCAATTCTCAATAATCTCTAAACTGATTTGCAAAGATACATTCAACCCTTATTTAAAGGAATTAACTTTCCTAAACTAACTAGAACTACTATTCCTATTTTTTTTTTTTTTTGCTAAATTAGCGATATGTATCATTACTACTCAAATATAATACACAGAGTCCAATTACAACACCATGAGGGGAGGGACATACCTTCTAGGAAGGGCTTCCCCAAGCCCTCATGGTTTAACAACTATCACAAACTACTTAAGATACTGAATTTAAACAAACAAAACCAGTGTCCTTTGCCTTTACTAGAGCTCTAACTCTTCCCTTAATCTCATACTTGATCTTTCCCATGGTAAACTCAAAAATTAGGAAAGTAAAAGACAACTCCTTGGCCAACAAGGAACCCAGTAATAACTTTCCTAATTCTATTACAACTCAATTTTGGAAACTATGACAATATTCCTAACTGAATTTGAACTGAATAAATAATTAATTAAGTAAATAAACTTATCAAAATAAATCAGCAGCCCAATTATCGTGCAAGGCCTATTACACGTCCATGAAGCACAATTAGCCCAATTCGTTCCTTCTTGATCCTTGTTGAATAATATAGGGCTCATGGATCTTTCTAATCATGTATGATCACATAAGAGAAGCTTTAGTCCAGATCTTGCATGCATAGCCCAAATAATGAGTAATGTAGGAGCTAATATAATTGATGACCAACCATAAAATAACTTTGAACCAAGAGTGTTTGACCCTTGATAATTATTTTGAGCTTGACTACTTGCTGCCAGATCAATGATCCATTTAGTAAACAGTGGGGGAAAGCCACAAGTAAGAAAGATGTTTCTCAGAAAGTTCCAGTCAACTATCATAGGCCTTTTTGATGTCAACCTTTACCATGATCCGGGGTGAGATGTGTTTTCTATCATACCGCTTCATCAGTTCACTTGCAAGGAAGACATTATCAAAGTGGCACCCCCCACTAGTAAAAGCTACTTGCTCCCCACCAACCACATGAGACATAACATATTGCATTCTGTCAGCTATAATCTTGGTGATGATTTTGTAAACCACCGAGCAACAGGAAATATGCTTGAAGGTAGTAACACTGTCAGGTGTGTCACATTTTGGGATGAGAGAGACTATGGCAGAGTTTGCCAGCTTTAACATCTTTCTATTGTGGATGAAATCCTTTATTGCCTCATAAATTCAGTGAAAAAAATTGACCAGCCATCCTTGAATAAGCTTGAAGTGAAACCATCAGGCCCTAGAGCCTTGGTTTCAGGTATAGAGTAAACGGCTGTCTTTATTTCCTCATTTGTGATCCCTCTGCAGAGTCTCTCTTGCATTTCCCCCCATCAAGAACAGGGCCTCCATCAGCATCAAAATCAGATACCGTACTAGCTTGACCAAGGAGATGTTGATAGTAATCACGAAATACTTCTACCACCTCCTTATGTCCCCTCCTGACTACTCCATCTGCATCCTTTATGCTTCCAATCCTAGCATGAAAGTAGGCTTCATTCTCATCATTCAGCTTGATATGGGTGATTGTAGCTCTCTATAAGATCATGCTTCGCTGTGCTTTTCTCACCTTCAAATACTCCTGGGCATTGTTCTGCTCTTGCTCTTGCTCTTGCAGCTGAATATTGCTAGGATCATCATGTACTGCCTTTCGAGAGTCCATCCAAGCCTTGTGACATACCGATCTCCTCATAAAGAGATTACTTAAGTTAGCTTTATGCAGAGCAGCTAACTGGCACTTCAACCTCTTGAGCTTATCAAACCATTTGTACATTTTACACTCTTGAGAAGGTTCATTCCACACCTATGCAACAACATTAAGAAAATTCTTAGCATGAGACCAATAGTTCAAATATTTAAAATTCTTTTTCCTCCTAACATCACCCATCTCAATGGAGACCACAAAAGTAGAGTGGTATGAGATCCCAAGGGCCAAGAACTTTGCTGTAACTAGAATGCTCTTTGTGAGCCACTGATGATTCCACATTACCTTGACCAGCTTACATTGAACCCTATCTACCCCTTGTTGCTTGTTTGACCATGTCAAGTGGCAACCGTTAGTAGGGATATCTAACATGTTTGCACATCAACATAATCCTGAAGGTCAATAATGTCTTTAAGGCAAGGTTGAGAGTTAGACTGCCTCTCCTCTACTTTCGGAGTGACATTGAAATCACCCATAACAACCATAGGAACTTGACAATTTTGGCTCCAATACACCATATCCGTCCAAAGATTCCTTCTACAGCTAGCATCATTGCTAGCATAGACAACAATCAATCTAAAGTCAAACACCTCCTCACACAACTGAACATCACAAACCATCATCTGATCAAAAGTGAAACAAACTAAGACCTTTACAGTAGTTGCCCTCCATATCACCACAGTTCTCCCATTATAGTGATTATTATGATTGCTAGTAGTAGCATAGCCCCTTCAAGCCTTCTGCAATTTCTCCGTCCTATTTTCCTTAATTTTTGTTTCGATAAGACCCAAAATATCATTCTTATTCATCAACAAGAAGCTCTTAACCTATACTTTATTGGGGTCATTACACCCCTGATATTCCAACTGGCTATCTTCATAGATAGGGTTGAGCATCTTCTCCCCCAGAATCCTCATCTCCAAGGACAACCTCCCCCATGAACTGAAAAAAGGTTTACACAGCATTCTTATCCCTATATTCTACTCCCTCTTATGCCTCCTCTCAGGTGTAGAATTGAATTTCTTAGTATGAAAAACATGCTTACCAGGAATAGATCTAAAAGACCCCTGATCATTAGCAACAAAACCTTATCATCTAGTTTCTGCAAACAGATTCCACAGAGGGTACAACATTATATTCTCTACGGTAGGCTTTAGTCCCTCCATTACATATTCTTGATCGGTACTATCATCCTCAGCAATACCCTGATTCTCTTTATTCTGTGGAGCTACTTGCTTCATTCCCTCTTTATGCCTCCTCATCCTAGATTTGGATTCCACATGGCCCAACTGATGGTAGTGGCGACAGAAAAAAGACACCCATTCATACACTACTTGCTGCTTCAGTTCCACCCTAAAAGGAGTTCTAATGGGAATAGAAGTAATGAGTGAAGCAGACACATCCACCTTAATAAGCACTCTAGCATAAGAACTTTTCTCGTTAGAGGCTGAGCAACAATCAGCAAACATATGTTTTCCCACTTTGCTAGCCAACTTGCTCAATCCATTCATGGACCAGAGATGAACATTAAGATCATGAAACTTAACCCAAACACGCACTCTCGATACCTCTTCTTTCTTGAGACAGAATGATGGACTCCAAGGTTTGAGGAGGAAAGTCATGTTACCCACAACTCATAGACCCTCTTTTAAGATGACATCCCTAACCTCCTCATTATTGAAACTAATGGAATACCAACCCCTATTGTGACTTAAAACCTGAGGAGGAGTAACAAAATTAGTATCGCCATTATTAGATTTACCTCCATTAAGCTATTTTAATGAGTTTGCAGCCATCTCTTCATGCTCAACCTCCTCCGCCGAGGATACAGCACAATCTTCTCCCCTTTTGCGAGCTCTGATTGTAGATTTTCGGCCAGAAAGGCGTAGAAATTACAGTCGAGCTTTCTCCAAAGAGATAATCACTTCATCTGTCGCCATTATTCCTCCTAATCAAAATCCAAGGGAGCAACCCCCTGAACCTCCAAGACTTGAGTGGGTTTTGCGAGCATCTTTTGTAGTTGGAACCTGAATCGATTGTGTTTCTTTTTGTTGAGAACTTTGGCGAAATTTATGTGAATTCGATCCTTTTTTCTTGTTCGATTAAGCCTTCTTTTGAACTTTCATCTTTTTTGCCATGGCGCTCAACACAGGGTAGGCACCATGTGAAGAGAGAAAAACGAGAGCCTATCTAAATTGCAAAATGTTAGTACTATTCAATTCAGATCATATTAGCTCTTTCTTTTTTTTTTTTTTTTTTTTTTTGATACATATAGATGTGTGGGGTTCTTATAGATCTACAACACAAGGCAAATTCAGATTTTCCTTTACAATTGTAGATGATTTTAGCAGAGAAACATGGACCTATCTTTTGGTTCACTAGTCTGATGTTGCTTCTGTTCTTGAGCCCATTCTCAAGATGGTGTCTACTCAGTTCAATTGTTCTGTCAAAATTGTGAGGTGTAACAATGATCTTGAGCTAACTAAAGGCTCTTGTGGTATTCTGTTAGCCAAACTTGGTATTATTCATCAAACTTCATGCACAGACAGGCCACAACAAAATGTCATAGTTGAAGAAAACATAGACACATCCTAGAAATTGGCAGAGCCCTCAAATTCCAAGCTTCCCTCGCTGTTTCTTTGTGGGCAGATTGTATATTTTGACTGTCACTTATATAATCAATAGGTTACCCATAGTTGTCCTTAAACACAAAACACCTTACGGACTTTTTCTTAATCAGCTACCTTCCTATGATCATATGAGAGTTTTTGGTTGTCTTGCTATGGCAACTAACCCCTCTACGACACATGATAAGTTCATGCCAAAGGGTGTGCCTTGTGTGTTCGTGGGTTACGCTCAACATAAAAAAGGCTCAGCCTAATACACATACCACATTTGTTTCCAGAGCTGTTCACTTCTATGAACACATATTCCCTTTTCATAAAAATACCAAGGGCCAACTTTTACAACCCTACTGCACCTATGCCATGTAATGAGGTATAGTATGATGAGTTTGATGATACTGTTGCTCCTTGTTCTTCAGCTCATGTGTCTTCTATTGCTTCTGAGTCCACCAGTTCTGGTTCAAATGTATTTCTGCATACTGGTCCAGAGCTTAGAAAGTCCTCTAGGATCTCTAAACCTCCTAGTTGGTTATTTGATTATGTGACTGCCACTGCTACTTTACCATCTACTAGTAACTCTTTTGTATCACAGTGCTAACCAAGTTAGCACCTCACATTTTCAACCTAATTTCATGCCTTTTTTTCATAGCCTTACCTCCAGAAATGACCCTAAAACCTTTAAAGAAGCTATTAAGGATTCCAATTGGTGTGCTGCTATGATTCATGAGTTGAGAGCACTTGAAAACAACAATACTTGGGAACTTACTACCTTACCAGAGGGTAAAAAGGCTATCAGTTGCATGTGGTTATACCAAACCAAACTAGATCCTGATGGTTCAGTGGATAAAAGGAAAGCTAGACCAAAAATTATCATATCAGGCAGATAGTACTGGTGGCCTGTAAAATGGTACTGGTAAGCCAAAAATTTGTACGAACGACCGAAAAACTAGTACTTACCTTTTTTCTCAAACAGTATCACTCCAGTACTGTGTTTTACTTACCCAGTACTACTTTTCTTTTGTCCAGTACTCGCCTGATATATCAGGTCGCCTGACACAAGAGTTATTGTAACACACAAATTATCGTATTAGGCGGCCTGATATATCAGGCGGATATTACTGATGGACTGTAAAATGGTACTCGTAAGCCAAAAATTTGTACTGAAGACCCAAAACTAGTATTACCTTTTTTTGTCAATGAGTATCACTCCAATACTGATTTTTACTCACCCAGTACCATTTTTTGTCTGTCCAATACTCGCCTGATATATCAGGCCGCCTGACACAAGAGTTATTGAAGCTAGACTCATCAATCATGGCAATAAGGCAGAGAAAATGAGTGGATTATTAAGTGACCTTTGCTCCAGTGGCTAAGATGGTCACTGTTAGAGCTTTGTTAGCAGTTGCTGCAATGAAAGGGTGGCTAACTTACGAGATAAATGTATCTATTGCATTTTGACATGGAGATTTATATAAAGATGTGTATATGACTTTACCTTCAACGATATGTAGGTCAGGGGGAGTGTGTTCTTCTCAGTCTTCTCTTGTGTGCCAGTTAAAGAAATTATTATACGGCCTTAAGCAAGCTCCAAGACAATGGTTCGCTAAATTGCCTTCAACTTTGCTCTCTTTTGGCCATGTTCAGTCCAAGGCAAATTATAGTTTGTTCACAAAGAAGGATTCCTCTAGCTTCACTGCAATTTTGGTCTATGTAGATTACCTCCTTGTAACTGATAGTGATCCCTCTCAAATTGATGCTCTTAATAATCATCTCAAAGTTAATTTTTTAATGAAGAATTTGGAGCCTGTTAGCTATTTTCTTAGCTTGAAAGTGGCCAGAAATGAGCAAGGGTTTTTATATTTCTTAGAGGAAATATATATACCTTGGATCTTCTTCAATAGACAGGCTTGGTGAATTGTAAGCCTTATAAACTTTCCATGGATCAAAATATCAAGCTCATTGCTACTTAGGGGACACCTTTACCTGATCTAGAACCGTATAGAAGGTCAATTGGAAAGCTCAGTTATCTCACAATCACTCGTCCCGACATTTGTTACACAGTTCAACTCCTCAATCAGTTTATGCAACTCCCCACCTCTGTTCACATGCAGGCTGTCAAACACTTGTTCAGATATTTGTTTAATGCCCCTGGACAAGATGTTCTTCTTACTCATGCCTCTTCTGTTGGGTTTTTGGGTAGCGGAAGTGTAGTGTAGAATGTTAGTGGGTTAAGAGAAAGGAAGAGTGAGTGGTATAAACTTGATCTTTTTATTACTTGCTTGCTTGAGTACACACATTGATTGAATACATGACTTGCTATTTATAGAGGTGGATTTCCACCACCTCCTTACTCTAGATTTTTCCATAGATTGTTCTAGACATACATAACTGTAGATACTTATAACTCTAGATATTTGTATGGATATCTCTAGAATGCATAACTCTAGATATTTCTACTAGATCTCTAGAATACATAACTCTAGATACTTCTAAGGATATTTCTTGGGGGATATTTTCTACATGGATCTTTCTAGACTTTATGATATTTCTACATTTTTGTAGATGACATTTACAAGATTTTTTGATTATTTTCAACACTCCCCCTAATCAAAAAATCTTGACTTCCTTCATCAAATCATTTCTCCAAAAGTTTGCTCCGCAATTTTGTTCTTCCTTTGTTAGTGCTCGTGTCACCAACCATCATCTTCTCTTGATTCTTCTTCAAAATTTTGTTTATCTTCCTGTTGGTACCCATGTTACCAACTATTTCGCTGATGCACATGTCACCAGCCTCCTCCAAAAATTTGCTTCTCCAAAACCTTCTTATGTTATTGGTGCACATGTCACCAACCTCCTCCAAATTTTTGTCTCAAAACAATGTATCTTCATTATTTTCTTCACCAAAATTAGCAGCTTCCGTATTATTCTTGAACTTAATAATTCTTCTCCACATGACCGAACCTCTTGCATCCCCAACACTGTGGTTTTCATTTGAACCAACAATCTGCAGAATCATGATTAGTTTTCTTGCAAATGGTGCAACAAGGCTTAGTTTCCATACCTTTGTTTTCCTCTAGCTCGACTGCATCGCCATCTTCATTTTTCTTGTTTGCCATAAATTTCTTTCCCCCTTGATTATTCTTGAAAGATAATTTTGCTTGTAAAGTGGATTCAATTTCTTCTTCCTCATTCCTCTTTTTTCTTTCTTCATGTGATTCCAATGATCCCATAAGTTGTTCAACAGTAACTTTTGACAAATCTTTTGTCTCTTCAATTATTGCGACTATATTGTCATATTTCTCCGGCAAACTTACTAAAATCTTTTTCACAATTTTTTCATCCGTGATCTCTTCTCCGTATGATTTTATTTGATTAACTATTTCAATCACTATTGAAAAATAGTCTTTCATTAACTCATTATCTTTCATCTTCAAATTTTCAAATTCTCTTTTTAAAAATTTAAGTTTGATACTTCTCACCTTAATATCTCTTTGAAACTCTTGTTGTAGAATTTCCCAAACCTCCTTTGCGGTATTAGGTCTCAAAATCCTTGAAAATATTGTATCCGTCACACCTTGTTGTATCAAGAATAAAGCCTTTGCATCCTTCATCCTTTCTTCTTGTAGCATCTTATTTTGTGCTTCACTTAAACCACTCTCATCCTCATACTCCTTGTACCCATCTTCAACATAACTCCATAGCCCATATGATTTCAACATTGTCTTCATCTTAATCTTCCAAAAGTCATAATTTTGGCCTTCCAAAATTGGTATTGGAAATGAGGGGCTATTTGCCATTGTGGTCATATTATAGACAAGGTAATGGTTGGGGATGACTATGGCTCTGAAAACCACTGTTGGGTTTTGGGGTAGCGGAAGTGTAGTGTAGAATGTTAGTGGGTTAAGAGAGAGGAAGAGTGAGTGGTATAAACTTGATCTTGTTATTACTTGCTTGCTTGAGTACACACATTAATTGAATACATCACTTGCTATTTGTAGAGGTGGATTTCCACCACCTCCTTACTCTAGATTTTTCCATAGATTGTTTAAGACATACATATCTCTAGTTACTTATAACTCTAGATATTTGTATGGATATCTATAGAATACATAACTCTAGATATTTCTACTAGATCTCTAGAATACATAACTCTACATACTTCTAAGGATATTTCTATGGAGATATTTTCTACATAAATCTTTTTAGACTTTATGATATTTCTACATTTTTCTAGATGACATTTACAAGATTTTTTGATTATTTCCAACATCTTCAGCTCATCTTACAGCCTATTGTGACTCTGACTGGGCTAACTGTCCCATGTCCAGAAAGTCAACAACTGGCTATTGCATTTTATTGGGTAATTTACCAGTTTTCTAGAAATCTAAGAAGCAGCGGTTGTGGCCAGGTCTTTTGCATAAGCAGAGTACAGAAGCATGGTTTTGACGTGCTGTGAAGTGACTTGGCTAGTCAGCTTGTTGAAGAATTTAGGTCTTAAGAACTTGGGTGCTGTTGATCTGTGTTATGACAATAAGGCAGCCATCTACATAGCTGCCAATTCAGTCTTTCATGCTCGGACCAACCATATAGAACTGGATTGCCATTATGTTAGGGACCATGTGAAAGCTGGCACCATCAAGCCCTCTTATGTCAACACCAAGCTTCAACTGGTTGACATTTTCACCAAGGTAGTTTCTGTTGAACAGTAGAGGACTTTGCTTGACAAGTTGGGAGTTTCAATGCCTTCTGGCTCTCAACTTGACAGAGATTGTGGAAGTAATAAAGTTTTTAAATGTTAGAATTTGTTTTACTTTAATGAGATTCTGTTATGTAAGAAGTGAGCTGGTTAGGGTTGTGCCAACCTCAACCTATAAATACTCTCGGCTGTAATACTTCTTCCTCATGCAATCATAACAAGCTGGTCAGGATTAAATCCACCGGAAAGGTTTGTATTAGTCGTGGGGTAGTTCAACAAGCAGTTTTTGGTAATTAGCCTGCAGGCCAGGAAGGGTCAAGGTGTTACAAAAATGCTACCATTATTTATGTTATTCTTGTCAATGGTATGAGCTGCTTGTCGATGAGCAGTGTTGCATCTTTCACAATAACTTCATAGGTAGTAAATGAAGATTCCTCACTTAGCTTTAACAATTCCGATTCTTGATGAGAGACAATATATATAATCATATAGTTACTGATTTTAAAGAATAAATCACCTCACTATCCCAATAAAATTTGAATGGTATGGTAGCCAAGCAAATTGGAAAACACTAGTCTTGATAAGATCCTCTGCTCCACTGCATTCCTATCAGGAATCCAATAGCTTGAGTTCATTCAAACCAATTCCTTAGTGACATTGGCCTATCTCATAGATTATCTTTCGACAAATTAAACTATTCTGTTTAATATATGGTTGATTACTCCACTTATATTTACAAAACTGTCACTTTACATTAATGTTGATCACTTGATCTAATAGGGGATTGTGTGCATTACATACAGGCCAACAACTAGTAAAATACACGCGCTTGGAATTTGAATGAAACATTGATAGGGCCTTTGCCTTTTCAATGTTACTTGATTGCAAACTTGAATCTCATGCAATTTTTCAATGAGAGCAATCAATTTGTTGTATAAATACACTTTTGCAACTCTCAATATATATGCAAATGGCCGGAAGATTTTTACTCAATTGCAAATCTGCACTTACCTGTGCAGTTAATTTTGCAATGAATTTCTTGGATCTCTACTTTTATTAGAGGAAAAATAGATGATCTCCATCTCTAATGACACTTATATCATCTAATTCTGCATTCTCTGAATTGACGATTTTTGTGAAGTGGCATCCTCCAAACTTTTCACCTGCAGTTCCACAGGATTTTGTTAAGCCTTTACAGTTTTTGCTCATAGACGTTTTTTTATTTTGAGTAAAAGTTCCTTTACAGTTTTTGCTCATAGAAGTTTTTTTTATTTTGAGTAAAAGTTATCTTCTGCCATGGAGGATAGAGGTTGATAAGTAATGGTAAAAATCCCACGATTAGGTGTCTACAGAAACAGAACCACAAAAAGGAAAAAAAGAGCTTACCTGCTACTCTGAGAAGGTCGTCAAAGGTATCAGGCAGAATGACCACTTTTCCTAGATGCTGTTCCATACTGTCATTTTTCGACTTCATGTGGATAGTAACTCTGACTTTATCGTTGAACCTCAAGATCGCTCTTTCATGATCGTTGCTGGGATGGCTCATTCTAGAGTTCTTACCCACTGTTTGACACTGACATTGGCCATACTTGGGGCTTTCTATGATACTTTGGTTGCTCACTGGGATTATGTTATCGAACCCTGCTGTTTGTCTTAGACCAACTTCTGTATTCATACTATCTTGTAAATCTCCATTTTGATAGCTTCTTAGATCGTCATATGGGTTCCATCTTGTAGGATGGCCTTCCTCCAACAATATCTTGACCGTATCAAGATCCTCAACTTGACATTGTTGGATTTCTGCTTTGTATGTGGCTTTAAGGCATGGATCTGGACTTGCGTAAGGGAATTCTTCATCTGGTTGTGGCTCCATGATCCCTTGGCTTTCTAGCGCTTTTAGTTTCTGCAAACATATGAGAACTGTCAAATGTAGCTCTTGATAATGTACCCGTAGTATTATCTCCCAAAACCCTAGCCTCTATCCTCTTCTTCCTAGGGGCTACTATTAGCGATTAATTGCTTTCAGTAAGCCCCAACTTTTTTAATTTTCTTGTGTTTGTTAGTTTTCCAGCAATTTTTTTTTTTTTTTTCCAATAAGAATCTCTCCTTTTGTGGGAATTTGTTTCTCTCTCTACGAGATTATTCCTTTCACATGTAGTGAGTCTTTTTATAGTTGTTAGGTTAAAGGTAATGGGGGTCCTGCAATTACATATTCGAATAGCTCCAACGAAAGGAAAGATGCATAGAATTTCTAAAAGGCGGTTACACAAAAAAGAACCAAAACCAAAAAAAAAAAAAAAAGGGAAAGAAAGCAAGGATTTTTAAAAGGACTTGCTGAAACTGTTTGTGGTTAATTGTTTGGATACTGTAATTCAGGTTTGTATCGTGAATCTATTATGTTTCAGGAGTTCTTTTGTTGTAGATGCCATATGGTTTTTCTATTAAAAAAAAAAATGGGACCGTTTGTATGTTTTCTATTTGAACGTAAGCAGTACCAGAAAGAGATTGCTCATGATGATGTTCCCATCTGCCTTGTTTGCTTGAATAACATTCATAATTGTAGTTCTGTTCAGCCGTAGTATCTGACACAGTTCTGTGGTTCGGACAGTGAATGGCTGTGGCCTGTTACATAAGACCCCTATGTCTCCAAATGTATCTCCTGCAAGTACCTTCTGGACAACCTTATCATGCTCGTTAACGTGTAACACCATGTCCTGCAGAAACAAAAACCTTTGCAATATCTCAGTAAAAGTTATTGTGTATGAATGTCTGCATCAATTTGGGTGGACATAAGAGCTCCTTACCGCTGCACCAGATACAAGGATGTAAATATCGATTGGAGCCTCCTTTTGTAGAACCACATCCTCTCTAGGTGGGAAATATTCAGCATCCATTTCAGAAACCTTAAAGCGGAGAAAGCCTAATGTAAGCATGCAACAATGGTACATGATTTGCGACCTTAAGAGAGCAATGTGTCATTACTAGCCTAGAAACTATATGCTAAGTTATTTTGGATGTTTTTAATGAGCTAGAGAAAGTGCAATAATTTTAAGTTTTGGACTACAATGCAAAAATGGGTCACCAAACTCTTCTGTACTTCAAATTTGTGGTGAAATTACAAGGAACAATCAAGGGGTTAATTTCAACCTTGTGAGAAGCATAAGGTAATGGTTGTAATGAGCTAGGAGAAGTCTTACCAGTTGAAAAAGGGAATTGTGAGAAACTCCACTGAAAAGTTGGACTCTTTGCACAATCGGAAGGAACAAGTATTGCGCAATGTTGGATCGAATAGCTTTGGGCAGACCATTGAGGGTTTCCTGCTGCTTCAATCCTTCAGTTTTGAACTTCAGACATACATGTGACAGCATTTGTTCCAGTATGCGTGGAGAAAGCTGATTGCGTGCAGCAAATTCTGTGCAAGCCCTGACTGTATCCCTCTGCAGAACCAATTGAGAAGTAAGTCTTGCATTAACCTGGTGTATAGTACATACCATAGTGACTTTTCTTTAAAAGGTATGTGACCTTTCAGGGAAGGGGTGACTAATCTTAAGAAAAAGGGTAATTCTCCTTCAGAAAAAAGAAGTGACTATTCTTCAGAAAAGGGGTGACTTTCAAGTCCTTACAAGTTTTGCCCCAGTTGAATATGAGCTGTTAACTACATAATTAGACACCTTAGTACCAGATAAAAATTCTGTCTACTTTGCAGTGACAATTAAACGCTTAAGGCCTTGATATTTCTGTTATTACTGTCATGTGGTCTAGGCTCAGTGAAACTTGTCTGCAAATTATTGAGCAAGTAACCCACAAACAGTTCAGAGTAACTTACAAAATTCCTGGTACGGCTGGTCCAGTGAACAACAAGGTTTGTCATGTTTCCAATTAGGTAGGATGTCAGTCCTAGGTTGAACAGCATGTAGAAAATGTCAAAAAGCATCTCTATTGTGTTTTCTGCATGCAGGTCGCCATAGCCGGTCGTTGTTAGTGTCACAATCGACCAGTAAATCGAAGTAATGTATCTCTTCCATACGCTCTGTGATTTGAAATTTGGGTTTACTGCACCAATCCAAGTTTTCGCTGGATCAGGGTATCTGTCTGCTATGAGATAATAGAAGCATCCAGCACAGTGGACAGCAAATAGAGTTACCTACAGGAAAATTGTATTTCAGTGACTTCATACATCAAAATTATGTAATCTATATAAAACGGGATGTAAACAAAGTTGTGAGGCCTTACTGAGACAAGCTTGGTGGAGCGGGTCCAAAAATAGTTGAACCGGATATCTTTCTCAAGCCTAATGGAAATGATATGAAAATCTCAGTTATTATGTTTGTTTATCTATTTTAACTCTGTTATTGATAAGGTTAATAATAGGGTTCATTCATATTTGGTTATGAACCTTGCAAAGAGGGAGCTGACTCTTCGAAGTCGCCAGAGTCTGAGCATGTTAAGTGCTTTAAAACCAATTCCGCCATTGTGGTCTGTAAAAAGAAGGCTAAGAGTCTGGAGTGGAGCGGTTGAGCATACATCGAATATAAACCAGGTTGATAAGTACCTGAGTTCACAGATTGCGGACAATTCTATTATTTACTGGAATCTAGAATAAGCTGGAGTACTAAAAAAGTTAGCATGAGCAATGGATACTGAATTACTAACCTTACTGCAATCTTCTTGTGATCATCAATGAGGAGGTAAGTTCGGTTATCAACATATGCAACAAAGAATGTGAGAAAAATATCAACCGCAAAGAAGGCATTGACAATGTGGTCTATGATGAAGAGCGCATCCTGTTTGTATGATAGGAACGCAAACTCGAAGGGGCAGATCCATGCCGAGTACAGGACCAGGACTACAAGCAGCATCTCCCACGCCCTGATTGAAAAGTCGAACACCAATGACTCAGGCTTAAATACCATGATGTATTACATCAAAACATGACTAAGACTACCATATTACTAATCAGAATCTCAGAAGGGAAAAACCAAAAGAAAAATAAAAGGGTACTTACAAATTATCATATATACAACAAATAACAACAGAATCAACAGTATCATGAACACATGAAATGAACAAGCGCAGATAAATACGAGTATTATTACTGCGAAGTAGGTGTTCATTTCTGTGACTCCAGTGGATCACCTGTAACGATAATCAAAAGGTGATACGATGTATCTTCTGAGCTTAGTTGACTGGTTGATTCGAGCACCAAGAGATGGTAGAATATCACTGGAGAAAACACTGCCATAGCTGCTACCTTCGAGTCTGAACTCGTCTGTGCAGAAGCGCTTAAAGAATCCGTTTGTGCACATTCTGTTTTTTTCTTTCTTTCTGAAATGCTCAAATTCAAATAGGTGGCTGTAGTAAGAGAGAATCCAAGTTTTTTCCTAGGCTTGTAGTGTAAGGTGTGTATATTTTGAGGAGGGGTTATAAATAATGAGGTTAAGAATCTCTTTTTTCCTTGTTTCTCAATTTTTGACTAGAAAAGTACGTGCTTAGGTTGATAATGCGACTCGCTAGTCGCTACTCGTTACCGTGTGATTATCAAGTGAAAAAGACGGATCGGAGGAAAAGCTTAAATGGGAATATCCTTCTTGTGTTTGTGCAGGAAAGGAAAGAAGGAAAGAAACTTAACAGGGCTAGAAACAGATGAATGAGTGGATAGAGGCAGGGGAAAACAGAGAGAAGCAGGGGAAAACAGAGGAATTTAATTGGTAGTTATAAGTCTCTTTGGTATTACAAGTTGTAGCAGGTACAGTTCTGTTGGATGTATGGGTAAAAGAAGAGGAAAGTTGACACAAAATTAGTATTGGATGGGCTGCAAGATTGGTTCTAACTGTAATGGCAAACGTTAACAGTTTTGGTTGGAACTCCTTCCATAAATTTTTGGAGGTACCTGCCAAATCATATGCATAGATCGTTTTGGTTGCTAAGTAGGGTCCCAATGGGATGTGGAAGCGAAGCAAAACAAAGCAAGGCACGGACCGCAACACGTGGCGTGGAAAGAAGTCGACCGGATCGCAAGACTAGCGGGGCCGTGTCACATGGCACACCCGTGTTGACTGTTGTAAAACCGTAGTTGTAGAACGGGAGTTTCTTCTGACATGGGTGGGGTCATGTTGGACCATACGACGATGTCAAATACATTTGATATAGGCAGGTCATGTTGGGCCACCACGGCGATGTGTAGCACATCTGCTGCACCAGATGTTTTTGGGTTTGACAAGCACGCGGTTTTATTTTCGCCGGTTCTGATTTCGGGATTTGACAAGCATGTGTTTTTGTTTTCAACGGTTTTGATTTCGGAAACTTTTCAAGACATGATAGGAAAAATTAACACCAATAATCCAACTATTGGATGTCAAACAGAAATAATCCAACTATGCCAGTGTACAATAATCATCTTTCAAGGTATACATATGCACACAAAAAATAATATCTTCTTTAACTTCTACTAAAAAAATGCACCATTTTCCCATTGTAGCTCTTAAATTCCTTGTAGATACTTATTTTCTCAAGGTATAAGAGCTTCAAATTAAGAGTGGGTGCATTTATATTAGAGGGAACTGAAGTTGGGAATATTCATGTTAATGTATATAATGGATATTATTTTTGTTTGACGATCAATTATTCAAATCAATAAATTTAATTTTTCATTCAAATATAATTATTAATGTTTTATTTGTATCTTTTGCTTCAGCAAATAGGTAGTTTCTTTATTTTAGGTGGGTAAGGATTAAAAAAAACTAGTATGCCTATTAAGACGCCATTGAATTTAGGTTGTGGAAAGTTATGGATTATGCTCCATTAGGAATCACCCCAAATTTGCCAAGATAGGGTGCAAGTTTGCAACGAAGTCGTTGAGCGTTGTGGGTAAAGAAATTGCATTATAGAGGGAGTCTTGTTTTTATCTACTTTTCTAATTAATGTTATTGTTTTAGGATTGAAGTTTTAAGAAAATTTTCTATATACTTGCAATTGTAGAATTCTAGCATCACAATAAAAATAGTATTAGATCATTTTATTTTCTAATGTTTGAGTTGTGAGACCAATTAAACTTATAAATATGATGTTAAGCTAAGAGGTAGATATATTTGTGAGAAACTCGTGATGAGTTCTCAAATGAGGAGATGTTTTGCTAGCGCTAGGAATCAAACTGCTTAAGATTCTTGTATGGAGTTTTTAAGAGTGGTAGACCTATGCAAAGGGTTGGGTTGTGGGGTGATCCCGTGAAGATCACACAAGTATAAGGATGATCATGTGGAAATTATGAAGAGAGGGAAGACAATCAAATGTTTGAGTTGAGCCATCATATGTGCGCTATAGCATGGGTGGGAGAGCTTTGGGGTAAGAATCATGTAATGGGGTAAGGGGAGTGAAGGGGATGCACTCTAACGTGGAGGATGAGTAGAGAAACAAGCTTCGAGAGAAGTTGAGTTTTAACACTATATTGCTAAATTTGTTGGTTGGATAGTAATACAACAATGAGGATCATGGATGTAAGCTAGTTGATTGGTTGGGCTCAAATAAATGAACTATGTTCAATTTGTGTATTCTTCTTGATTATATTTATCATAGCTTTAATTACTTTTCTAGAACTTTGATGGACGACCTCATAATTCTCTAAAAATTAGCATCAGGGCATGTCGATACTTAACATGGCTTAGTTATCAAACAATCCAAACTCGAAACATAAACCATGAAACTCATCAAAATTAACTTGTTTTGAGATTTTCTACTAAGAAAACTTCCTCTGTACCAAGAAAACTTCCCAATTAATTTTCTACTTGATCCATCCCATAGAGAACTTCTTATCTCTCTTTCGGGTAATATTTTTTTCCCTAGAAATGTCAATTTTAACCCCTCATTTCTCCCAGTTGATGTACTTGAATTTTTATTTTTATTTTTTTAGGCAAGGAAATACTTTCTTCCTTCTTGGGCGTTTATAAAGAAAACCTCCTAAAATACAGCCGTAGGTATTTGATGTGCTTGTAATTTTTAAAGTAATTATGCCGCACTTGCATGTATTTTGTTGCTTCATTTCAATATTCGTTTCCATACCCTACTTGCATCTACTTTAAGGGTATAATAGAAAAATCGCTCCCAATTTTCACATGTCTTAATATGTGTCTAAAAAAAAAAGTGAAAAGATCTTTTAAAAACACAGGGAGTATAAATGACCCGTTTATCAAGTCTACTGTAGTGTCATTTTATCACAACCAGCTGTTGTTAGAAGATTCATTACATACATGTGACATGATAAGACTAGTACCGTGTGAATGTAATGAACATGGATGGACCATGTACTAAATTATGAGAGAAAGTTGACAAAAAAAAATAAAAAAAAATTGGAGAAATAATATATACTCATGTCATTAAGAAAGAAATACTAATAAATAGGGAAGGGACCAGATTATCCGAGTGGATTCCTGGGGAGAGCCAAATCTATGAAATTCCACGTGGAGCAGTATGATTGGGAACCTAATAGGACAACAATGTCAAAAAGGGCAGTTCATTTCCAAGTAGTACTCTTTTTTGATTTTTTCACAGGGTACTTTGTTGGTGGTTGTTGGCTTATGATGAGGGCTGAAAAATATCACAAAAAACCCTATATATAAGGGGGTTCCACGTAAAATACCCAATTCATAACCAAAAAATGTTGTCAATATATATTCTCTTCTCACCCCATATAATGTAAATGTAATCCTATCCCAGCCGACCGTCTTTTCTCCCCCTCAATTCGTATTATCTATTCCATTTTACATAGTACTCTTATGATTTTTCTTAATAATAAAATAGTTTCATTCGTCTAAATATATTTGGGCTCGTATTTGTGAACTAAGGGAAATCGGGAATAACTTAGTTTATAGGCAAACTCCAATCCAAAAGCTTAAAGATGGACCAAAAATCCATCAATAAAACACCTCCCACAAAAGTGGCAATATAATCTGAACCCCAAACCTTATATATGGTTGGGGTAAAGGATCACCATTAGGGCAACTCATTTTTCCTATGTCTTGACTTTTATGATAATGTTTACAAAATTTGACCATTTATTGATTTTAAAATATAGGAAAATTTTCATTTTGGGTACCTAACGTTAGGCCTAATTGCAATTTGGCTACATGTCTTTTTTCAAAAATTTTAAAAACTGTCTTATTTTGGGTCATTTCACTAACGGCGTTAAAAACTCCGTTAACATGCTTACGTGTCATCAATCAAAAAGTATTCTAAAAATTCCCAAAAAGTTATAGAAAATTCTAAATAACTAAAAAGAAACATTTTATAACTTATGAATTTTTTTATATAATATTTTGCTTAATGAGACGTCAGCATTTTAACTGAGTTTTTGACGCCGTTAGTGAAATGACCCAAAATGAGACCATTTTTAAAATTTCAAGCACCCAAAATGAGAATATTGGAAAGACAGGTACCCAAATTGCAATTAGGCCTAACGTCAGATACTCAAAATGAAAATTTTCCTAAAATATATGTAAGTATATAGCGTGAATTACTTTTGTTAGATAAATCATGTAGAGTTCTTTCACAAAATTAACCTTTTCAAATTTCATTGTTATGTATAGTGATAAAAAAATAAAAATAAATAATGATCATAGATTGGCCTCAAATATCTGAAAGGATTTTTTGCGAGAAACCCCCTTATATAATACACTTTTTGTAAAAAAACCCATTATATAATTTTTTTTGTGGGGAACCCCCTTATAAGTTACTTTGGCCATGACCAACCCCCCTTGTTCAATTTTCCG